>JASDQU010244548.1:35296-54607 GCA_032191745.1 Picea mariana
TTGATATGATTTGAATTATTTCTGATATTTAAATATTCAAATTTTGAAGGTATTTAAGGGAATTACAAGGAGGCATGTGTTTAAATGATTATCCAATTGTGTTTTATTTTTGAAAAGAATAAAAGAAGGGAGTCACAAGGGGTCCCACCTACTAGTTATTATTAATTAAAGACCCTTAACTATTATTATTATTATTTCTCCTAAACTAAAATTAGTTAAGTTAAAATAACTTAACTAAAGAAAGTAGTTGAACTACTTCAACTTATTTGGAAGAAATAAAAGCTAAATGAGAAGAAGAAACAAGGGGATAATAGAAGGAGAAAGCAATACTAAGGTTTGTTCTTTTGTTTTCATGAGATAGTTTCAATTTTCATTCATTCTTGAGTTCATTCAAAGCCTAATTCTCTTTTTGACAGTAGGGTCCTATTGTAGAAACTAAGGTTCATAACTGAACCAAATCATTCAAATGCTTGTTTTAGAGGTGTTGATCTATCTTTGATAGTTTGTGTATACTTGTGTGTTTATGGATTAAGTTTCATAGTTGATAAAGGATATTGTCCATAGTCAAATTGGCAGCAATCTGTGGGAAGCTGATCCATATTATAAAGTTAAGTTTTTACTTCTTGTCAGAGTCCTTTTGTATGGTTTGCATCGGGGATCTCTAAATTAGACTTTGGTCCATGCCCTCACATGGATTTTGTAAAGAGAATTATACTTTTAATTTCTTAGACTGAAATAAAGAATATTGCTATTCTGTCTCATTTGTGTATATATGTGACTTGGTTACTTTTTCTCTTTGATCTCATCATTTACTTTCTGTAATCTATATATTTTTCATAAAATTGTATAAAAAAATTATGTTATTTTGCAACAGTCTTTTCGTTAAAAAATCAACCTAAACCCTTGTAATTAATACTTATGGATTGAGAAATATTTTTGAGGCTATAAAACATAGATTGATATTCTTGACTATCTTGTCTTAGCCAGGAAAGATTCAGAAATTCTTGAGTAAGATAATTTTTATCTTTTCCTCAAAATTGACCGTATGAGGCATGCCAATATGAAGTCCACATTCCCTCCTACTAGTCCATACATGACCCTTTGGGGAGAATGTCTCATGATGCTGCCTCAAACATCTCTAGGAAACATTTAGGTTCCCTCATGGAACCAATGTATCCCAAGACATATCAAGGTTTCCTTGTGAAACCAATGTCTTGGTTCCTTCATCTGACCATCTAAGGCATGACAAGATGAAGTCTACATTCCCCCCTACTAGTCCACATAGGACCCTCCAGGGAGAATTTCTCATGATGCTACCTCAAACATCAACACATTGACACAATATTCATGTGATCTTGACTAAGAGGGTTTGTCACTGCTTCTCACTTCAAAGGAAGTCTACAGTGATCAAACTAATTTTCCAATTCAAGGAAGTGTAAGAGACCACCTCTAAACTGTGTAGACAACAAGAGGAATTCTAAGATATAGTTGTGCTACCACAACGATCTAATGGAACCCTTTTTCGAACTGGTGTCAATAGAGAAAAGAATCCTCCACAATGATTCAGTGAATCCACTCAACGATATCATGGTTGCCTCAACAATCTCGTGTGGCTTATTTTCACTGTGATATGATGGAACCCTCGTCTCAACAAACTCGTGCTTTAATTCCTAGTGATCCCTCCACATAACCTTTGTGATTGGTAGTATTACCTCTACAATTTATTTGTGATCCAACTACCATGCACCTACACACTCTCGTGGCTTTATCAGTGCAAGCTCTAGACATATTAACCTTCTCATATCATCACTGCAAGAAATTTGCCCGTAGAGAGTTGGGCTCAGATCTCAGTAAACACATCAATTTCCTCCATGCTCTTCAAATCAGACACTTTTACGTGCACCTTGGAAGCGAACAACACTCACACACACTCACACACAGTCCAACCACATTGTTCTAAAAACAAAGAACTATGAGGCTCCTCCTTCACGTGCACAAGGCTATTTGTCTTCCTCACGCACAAGTTCACTTCTCTAGCGGCAAAAATATTTCATGCATAACAACTTCACCTTCTCACTCGATTCTTATCATTGTCCTCACAAATTCTCACTGCTCCAGAATATCTCGAATAAATTTTATTTAAATCTACTCTCATATTCCTAGGCTCTCCCGTGAGGGAGTCACACTCAGTCCTGCTCTGATACTGTTAAGTTTTGAGCTATTATTAGGTTTCTTTTCAATTTATTAGATAACAATAACATGTAGGATCACTGAGAGAAACACAATCAAAAGATACACATCATTTATCCTGGGAAACCCTCATGGGGGAGAAAACCCAACAAAACTTCCTTAATATAGATAGCCAATACAATTCAAAGACAATAAACCAAAACACTAGAGAATATCCAACACTGAGAAATGTGCCTCTCTCTTCCTTCTTCCGGTAATTGGCAACTGCATCTTCCTTCAAACTTGCGCACTAGATGAGTGAACTGAGTGAGTGAGATAATGAGGCACTGAATTCCTTTATTTATACAAACTGGTAGGTGCTGAAAAGGTGTATCTTCACTAGGTAGGGCTGACTTGTCTTCTTAGTGGTTAAAACCACTTTAATTATCCTGGTGGTCGACTTCTCAATTTGCATATTATATTTAGGGTTTGACCAATCCACAAAAGGGGATTTGGTCAATTAAAATGCCCGACATGAACAATCCACAAAAGTGTTGGGTATGTGTTATATTCTTTGCACGAGTCGCAGTTTCACATATTCAGGTGGTTTTTTGGCACATGGTTTCTTTGCCGATGGTTTTCTATTTTCAGTTAAGGAATTAGGGTTGTTGACTAATCCAGGTCATTGGGTTAGGGTTTTGGATGCCACTGGCTTCTATATGTATATTGTATTGTAAACAATGTAATACTATGAATGCATATAGAATATGTTGGTTTTCCCGGTTTGGGTTTCCAAGAGAAAACTCTTTGTGTAATGTTTGTATTTTCCATTGTATCTTTTCTGTTCATTTACTGAAAATCCATTTGCAGTAAATATTGTGCAAGGTTAAAATCTACATTTGGTATCAGAGCTTTGTTGGCTTCAGGGGGATGCCTTTGTGGTAAAGGTTTTGGCTCAGGACTATGATAAGCCTTGTTATAGTGGGAGATCTGTGGTATTGATTT
The DNA here is from genome assembly GCA_032191745.1 of Picea mariana. Taxonomy (NCBI): domain Eukaryota; kingdom Viridiplantae; phylum Streptophyta; class Pinopsida; order Pinales; family Pinaceae; genus Picea; species Picea mariana. The sequence goes on from JASDQU010244548.1 coordinate 38,471, forward strand.
TTCAGGTGAAAAGAAATGGCGAGCAATTCAAAAATGGAGATCGAGAAATTTAATGGGAAAAGTTTTGAGCTATGGAAGCTCAATATGGAATATTTGTTGGAGGACATAGATCAATGGATTGCGGTAGATACAGGTACTACACCTACATAAAATTTAGTATATGACTAGAAAAAGTTGGATCGAAAGGTGAAGAGCACAATACGACTGTGTCTCTTAGATTCAGTATTACTGAATGTGTCAGAGGAAGCTACAACCAAGGATTTATGGGAAAATTTGGGGAAGTTGTATCAGTCTAATTTCGTAGTGAATAAACTATTCTTGAGAAAGAAGTTTTATAACCTGAGGATGAGAGATGGAGACTCGGTGGATAATCATTTGAACACCTTCAATACTGTGGTAGGTTAGTTAGTATCTGTTGAGATTAAAATTTCAGATGAAGATAAATGTATCAGTTTATTGTGTTCTTTACCAGACTTGTGGGATAGTCTGGTTGTGGCCATAGGTAGTAATACAAATTCCTTGAAGTTTGATGAAATGGTCTCATCCTTGTTGTCGGAGGAGATGAGGCAAAAGAATATGGAAGGACAAAACACATACACATTATTTGCAAGAGGACGTTCCCAGGAAAGAAATAGATCTAAGTTCTCAAGTGGGAGATCTAAGTCTAAGGGTAGATCTAAATCTCCCAGAAAGTTTGTAAAGGTATGTTGGAGATGTGGAAAAGAAGGGCACTACAAGAAGCAATGTAGATCCAAAGTTGAGAAAAAGAAGGGATCTGAAGAATCTCTTTCTATAGAGGAAAATACCTCCAAGGAAGGAGGGGATGTGTACTTGGATTCTTCAAGCACACATGAGGAATGGTTGGTTGACCCTGGTGCATCCTTTCATATGACTCCCCACAGGGAGTGGTTCTGCGAATATGAAAGGTATGATGGAGGTAATGTTTTCTTAGGTGATTATTCTACAACCAGAATCATAGGACAAGGAAAATTTAAGTTGAGGATCATCGATGTAAGGATTAGAACACTGCTTGGTGTTCTGCACATCCCAGGTTTGGGTAGAAATTTGATTTCTGTAAGCAAAATGGACGATGCAGGGGTAAAAACAATATTTGAAAAGGAAACCCGTAGGATGGTTCAAGGAGGAATGGTGTTGCTAAAGGGAGTTTGGTTTGGAACTTTGTATAAGCTACAAGGAAGCACCATTAGTGATGGGTGTAATAGTTCCATTGTTCCTGATATTGGAGTTGAAGAAGAAATAAATTCTACAGTCTCTGGAGAAAAGGTTATGCTGTGGCATATCGAAGAAAAGGGTATTCGAATACTACACGATAAAGGTATGGTTGAAGGTATGTCTAACTGCTCTCTGGATTTTGATTTATGTGAACATTGTCTATATGGGAATCATAATCGAGTAAGATTCCCCTCTGGTGCAACGAGAGAAAAAATAATTTTACAGCTAGTTCACAATGATGTTTTTGGACCTGTGTCGGTCCCATCATTGGGAAAATCTATGTACTATGTCTCATTTATAGATGACTTCTCGAGGAATACTTGGATATATTTCCTCAGGAAGAAATCCAAAGTCTTTGACAAGTTTAAAGAGTTTAAGGTTCTTGTTGAGAACCAAAGAGAGAAAATAATTAAGGTGTTGAGGATAGATAATGACAGAGAGTTCTGCAGGAATGAATTTGAAGAATTATTTAAGAAGTGTGGTATATCAAGGAAAAATACTACTCCATATACACCTCAGCAGAATGGAGTTGCAGAAAGGATGAACATGACACTGATGGAAAAATCAAGGTGCATGCTTAGTGGCACTGGGTTAGGGCAAGAATTTTGGGCAGAGGTAGTGATTACTGCATGTTACCTGGTCAACAGATCACCCTCATCAACGTTGGATGACAAGACTCCACAAGAGGTATGGACTGGTAAGGAACCTTCTCTCACACATATCAAGGTATTTGGCTGTGATGCATATGTTCATGTTCCAAAGAAAATATGAGTAAGCTAGATAAGAAGGCTGAAAAGTGTATGTTTATTGGATATAAAGATGGTCTCAAAGGTGATAAGCTTTGGAACCCAAAAATTAAGAAGGTAGTGTATAGCTGAGATGTGGTGTTTAGAGAAATGAAGGATGTTGTTAAACAGGAAGCCCTACCAAGTAAGGAAGAACCAAAGAAAATAGAGTTTGATTTAAAGGATAATCAATCCGACTCTACAGAAGAACAAGAATCAAAAGAAGAATATCCTCATACTCTAGTGTTAAGGAGATCGGTTCAATAAAGAAGACTACCAGAAAGGTATACTCCATTTGATTTCCGTTCAAATTTTTCTTTGTCTATTACTGATGATGATTCTAGAAATGTCAGGGAGACAGTGGATTCAGAGGATGGAAATATCTGGAAAAGGGCCATGGATGAAGAAATGGAAGCTTTGGATAAGAATGAGGCTTGGGATCTTGTGGAGTTGCTGACTGGAAGAAATCCTATTGGCATAAAATGGGTATTTAAAAAGAAGCTTAATGCATAAGGACAAGTGGAGAAATACAAAGCTCGGTTAGTAGCAAAGGGTTATTCCCAGGTTGAGGGAATTGATTTTGGTGAGATTTTTTCTCCTGTTGCCAAGTTAACCTCTATAAGATTTCCGTTATCTATTGCTGCTGCATTTTATTTTGAAGTAAAACAGATGGATGTGAAGACAAAATTCCTATATGGGGATCTGGAAGAAGAAATATATATGAAGAAACCAGAAGGTTGTACTGTGAAGGGAAAGAAGGAGCTGGTATGGAAGCTGAAAAAGTCCCTGCATGGTTTAAAACATTCACCAAGGATGTGGTATCAAAAATTTGATACTTATATATTGGGACTTGGCTTCACAAGAAGCAAAGAGGATCACTGTGTGTATTTTAAATTAATTGGTGATCATTTGATTTATTTGGTCTTGTATGTGGATGACATGTTGCTGATAGGAAACAACAAGGAGATTATCTAGGATGTGAAAACTCAGTTGTCCTATAAATTTGACATGAAGGATCTCAATGCTTCAAATTTCATTTTGGACATGGAAATTAAAAGAGATCGAAAAAAGGGGAAACTCTAGTTAAATCAAAGAAAATATGTCGAGACAATATTGCAGAGGTTTAATATGCAGGAATGTAAACCGATCAAGGTTCCTATTCCTGTTGGGGTAAAGTTATCTGTGGAACAATGTCCCAAGACACAAGAAGAGGAGGAGGACATGTCTCTTGTTCCATATGCGAGTGTAGTTGGAAGTTTTATGTATGCATTGGTCTGTACTAGACCAGACATTGCACATGCACTGGGAGTTTTGAGTAGGTATATGTCAAAACCAGGGAAGGAGCATTGAACAATAGTAAAAATGGTTTTCAGGTATTTGCGTGGCATTGCTAGCTATGGATTTTGCTATGAAGGAAGACCGATATTGTACAGAGTGGTGGATATACATGTCTTTCTGGATGCAAACTGGGCTGGAGATATGGATCGTAGGATATCTACAAGTGGGTATGTGTTTAACCTATTTGGAGGAGCAATAAGTTGGATGATAAAAAGACAGGTTGTAGTGGCACTTTCAACTACACAAGCTGAATACATGGCAACCACTCATGCAAGTAAAGAAGGTGTATGGTTACAAAGATTGTGTTCAGGTATTGGGTTGGTACATCAAGCTGTAAGGATAGATTGTGACAGTCAGAGTGAAAATTTTCTGGCGAAGAACTCGACTTATCCTTCAAATAGAAAGCATATTGATATTCAATATCACTTTGTAAGAAACATGATTGAATAAAAGAAAGTATTGCTGATGAATGTGGACACTTTGAAGAATCTTGCAGATTCATTAACAAAATCTATGAGCACTGAGAAGTTCTCTTGGTTTAGAGGATCCATGGGCATTGCTGCCCTGGATTGTTGACTATGTATCCCTGTATGCAAAGAAAACAACAAGTGGGAGAATGTTGGGTATGTGTTATATTATTTGCACGAGTAGCAGTGTTTGCGTTGTGCCGGGCACACAGGGTTTCGAGGGCAGCGCCCCAGAGAAATTTTTTTCTACCTCGGGAAATGTGTCACATATTTAGGCAGTTTTTCAACACATGGTTTCTTTACTGATGGTTTTCTATTTCCGGTTAAGGAATTAGGGTTGTTGACTAATCCAGGTCATTGGGTTAGGGCTTGGGATGTTGCTGGCTCCTATATGTATATTGTATTGTAAACAATGTAATACTATGAATGGATATAAAAAATGCTGGTTTTCCCGGTTTGGGTTTCCCCGGTAAAAATCTCTGTGTAATGTTTGTATTTTTCCATTGTATCTTTTCCATTCTTTTACTGAAAATCCATTTGCAATAAATATTGTACAAGGTTAAAATATACAAAAAGGGGATTGATCTAATGAATAATAACTCAATAATAAATAGAATACTCTTTGCATTTACAATATTTCAACACTCCCCCTTAATAAGAAAGGTATTATGCAACATCATCAAGAGAGAGAGAGGGAAACAACATAAAAAACATATGGAACATTGACTAGCATATCTATAAATCATCAGAGGTTTTTCTCATCATCAATATCATCATTCACAGTAAGGAGCTGGAATGACATCATCATCATCTGCATCAACATGGATTAGTAACACTAATAAATCATCATCATCAATAAAAACACAAGTATGATACAACATCAACAACAACAACATCACAACACGAAGGCTAGAGAATCATCAACATCAACACTAGGCTAGAAATCTTCAGCAAGAAGTTGGCATCTCAACAACATCAACACAAAGATAGAAATATTTAGCACGAAGATGGCATTTCAACAACATCAACACAAAGCCAGAAATCTTCAACACAAATCTGGAATCTCAACAACATCAACATGAAGCTGGAAATCTTCAGCACGAAGCTGGCATCTCAACAACATCAACACAAATATGGAAATCTTCAGCACGAAGCTGGCATCTCAACAATATCAACACAAAGCTGGAAATCTTCAACACAAAGCTAGAATCTCAACAATATCAACACTAAGATGGAAATATTCAACACAAAGTTGGCATCACAACAACATCAACATGAAGCTGGAAATATTCAACACAAGGTTGACATCACAACAACATCAACATGATGCTGGAAATCTTCAACACAATGCTGACATCACAACTACTCCCCCTTTTGAGGGAGGTCCTTTCAGACTACACCAAGCTTATCTCGAACGTGCTCAAACTTTACACGAGACAGAGGCTTGGTCAACACATCTGCATCATGTTCATCTATGCTAACATACTGGAGATTTATGGCTCCTCTCTACAACATATCATAGATGTAATGATATCAGATTTCTATGTGTTTTGACTTGTCATGGAACACATGGTTCTCTATCATCTTTATGCAACTATGGTTATCACATAGAATCATGGTTTTCTTCCATATCCGGATCGAATAGACCTGTCAACAACTTCCGAAGCCATATGGATTCACAACTGGCGGAACATGCAACAATGTATTCTTCTTATGCCGTGCTGAGAGAAATACTTGATTGCTTCCTACTTCCATGAGATCATGGATGACTCCAGACTAAAACAACATGCTGAAGTGCTCTTTATGTCAGAGACAATTCTAGCCCAATTTGAATCGGTATAACCACTCAGTCTGAATTCATGATCTCCATTATAAATGAGACCAAAATCTAATTTACCCTTAAGATACCTCATCACATATTTTGCAACGACCAGGTGAACACGTCTGGGCTCTACTAGAAATTGACTCAAGGTGTTCACAACAAAACATATATCTAGCATGGTGTTCTTCATATACATCAATGATCCAATGATCTGTCTGTACAGAGTAGCATCAACCAATTCTGACGAGGTATCTACCAGGAGCATCAAATTCGTTCCCATGGGTATTTCAAACCTCTTCATTATTTCAACTACATACTTCCCTTGGTTAAGGAAGATCTTCTTCTGGGCTCTGAAAAACTTCAAGACCTAAGAAATAATGCATTAGGTCTTTCATCAAACTTTGTAGCGAGCTTCTTCTGCAATCTGTGATGAGATTTTATTCATCTTGTCAAGAATACATCATCTACATATACAGGAAACATCACTGGATCATCATTCATAACCTTGAGGTAAAGGTTAGAATCAACTTTACTCTTGGTAAAGCCCAAGCTCGTTAGGAAACTGTCAATTCTTCCATATCAAGCTCTAGGATCTTGCTTCAACCTATACAAAGCCTTTTTCAACCTGCAGATCTGAGTCTTTCTGTCTTCAACTTCAAATCAAATTTTCACATCACTTTGTAGCAATTTGGTACACTTTCTCAGCTGCAACTCAATTTGCACAATCATGTGCTATCTCTATGTGCTTTCTACAAAGCACGATCTGTCTCACTACATGAGAGTATGTCCTCTCCTCTTTTTGCAACTGTTCCTTCGGAAACTAGGACTCTGCACCTGTAGCTGTTCTAAGGCTGAGAATGACTGCTTGATTCTCACTGTGGCTGCTGAAATATGAGAGTAACTCCTTTACTCTATCATGGTAACAAATTCATTTGAAACTGAGAGTGGCTCAATAACTAGCACTGAAATTATCTCTTCTTATTTCATGGAGGTAAATATATCTTCTAGTGTAGTCATGTCTTCATGGCCCAACTAATGTACTGCATCAACTTGGTACTTTGAGATAATTCACTCTCAAATATAGGCATTTCTCCCCATGAATCTCCTAATCATGGTTGTTCTGGTTGTCTTCATGGATACTGGAACTATTTCTTTAATTACTGGAGTAAGTGTCTTGTTATAGTCTTCTCCCTCTTGCTGGGAGAATACTATGGACACACATTAGGATTTGTACATCTGCAACATGCTTGATCTGTTAGATCAATCTTGGAAGTCAACACTATCTTTTCTTCTAGTATCACGGAAAAATACATATCCCATTCTTTATGACTATCTTCCTTCTCTGTCACTGAAACAAGGGAATGTTCCTAGGAGGTTTCATATCTCCTAGAAGTCTCTAAAGCTACGATCTAGTCTTCTCATGGCATTTGTCTCCCAGTCCTGGAAGATGTCTCTTCATCTGATCCTTTATGAGATCAAGCTTACTCTTGATTTCTTCTAAGTCTACAAGGACTTCATCATCTCTTATAGGGTATACTTGGTGTTGAATACCAAGTATAAATATGAAAAGTTGAGTCATACTTCAAACGAGTTTTACTTCCCGTCAATGTGGCTTCATTATCCTTTGACCAAGTCTTATGTGAGTTCTATTCTAATGTTTGGTCATCTTTGGAGCCTTGTTCTCCTTACAGTCAATCTCCATATGATATACTCTGGATCTCAAAAATAGCTTCTTCTTCATCTTCTTTGGTATATGGATGTATATTGTCATGTACACAACTTGGATAGTTTGCTTCATGTCTCATTATGTTTCCTCCTGCAACCTTCACTATAGTTTCCTTAGGGCACCTATGACCTGCCCAGAATAAGAACAAGAACAAACAAGAATAATACTCTTTATAATAATAATAAGGCAAAGGCGAGAACAATCACCACAATAACTCCTTTAGAGCTATTACATGTGACAAAGATCAAAAGTAAGAAATACAATACAAAATGAGATCAACACTCTTTTAGTGTTGTGATCAAGCATTCCTCCATGGTATCCTGGAACCGACACAAGAAGTTTCTCCTAGAGGAGATGTTAGTTATATCTGGTGAGTGATCACACTAAACATTTACCTCAATATGCTCACATGCTACCAAGTATAAAACTTTTCAAAGATTGCTATCTCAACTATAGTGTTTACTTTGACATGAGGTAGTTATCAAACTTGATATGTACAAGTTTGAATCTTATCTTTAATCAATAAAACCTGGAACCTGGAGTCTTGTCCTCAAGAATGAGTGTGTTTCTTTTCATCCAAGTCTTCTTCACTCAGGATGACACATGCTTTCTTCAAGATGTCTTCTGTACTAAGGCAACATGCTATCTTGACATAAATCTAAGTTAGAGAATAAACTCTATAAACTCAACTTTAATCAACCTTTATAATTTTGTCCAATGGTTAGTATGATATACAACCTATATGTTCATAAGGTAAAGATATTGTCATAACAAATATATGCATAACAAGATAATTGGACCTGGGGTGCATTAGTCTTCTGAAAATGTTGGATCTGAGATCCTTCTGGATCTATGATAGGAGATCCTTTCTCCTGCAAGTGCCCCTTAGAATAATATAGTTGAAACATATGTAAGTACTACCTCTGATAGTATCGGTGGGTGGTGGTACCATTCGACAACAACGGTGATAGGAAACAAACCTTCAAAACTTTAAAGGTGTTTCAACTTTAAGTTTGGCCAACACTTTAAAAAATATTTCATTGCAACTGGAACTGCAGCTATAACTGCAACTTATACCGAAAATGGTACTTTAACTGTAACTTAGGGTTTTATGAGAAACCCTAATTTTTCAAATTTCAAATTTTGAAATTTTGATCCAGGGGCTATATGCGCTAAGCTGAGGCGAGTAAGCTGTTGTAGTCAAATTTATAAAAATCCAAATTTTACCCCTTAAAACTGAGCTTGCGGAAATGTGGACTAGTACTTCTGGTACTAGTTTTGGTTTCCTAGTTTTTTGGTTTTCTGGTACTCTGGTTTTCTAGTTTTTCTGGTACCATCCAAAACTAAGGTTTCACTTTTTGGAGGCTTTAGCCACCGAAAAGGTGCGCTGAAGCTGCCAATGAGTTCCCTAGGATAGGGTGCACTTTTCTAGATGGTTTTTAGGCTGAAAATACTCTCCAACAAAAATCCCTAATTTTCTTGTACAACAACAGTAACGTTTTTCTTTATCCAATGAAAGATGCTCTCTTCAGTTTAGCTCTGAAACCATGTTAAGTTTTGATCTATTATTAGGTTTCTTTTCAATTTACTAGATAACAATAACATGTAGGATCACTGAGAGAAACACAATCACAAGATACACAAAATTTATCCTAGGAAACCCTCATGTGAGAGAAAACTCAACAAAACTTCTTTAATATTGATAGCCAATACAATTCCAAGACAATAAACCAAAACGCTAGATAATATCCAACATTGAGAAATGTGCCTCTCTCTTCCTTCTTCTGACAACTGGAAACTGTATCTTCCTTCAAACTTGCGCACTAGATGAGTGAACTGAGTGAGTGAGATAATGAGGCGCTGGCTTCCTTTATTTATACAAGCTTGCAGGTGTTGAAAAGGTGTCTCTTCATTGGGCAGGGCCGACTTGTCTTCTTAGTGGTTATAACCACTTTAATTAGCCCGGGGGCCGACTTCTCAATTTGCATATTATATTTAGGGTTTGACCAATCCAAAAAAGGGGATTTGGTCAATTACAATGCCCGACATGATCAATCCACAAAAGGGGATTGATCTAATGAATAATAACTTAATAATAAATAGAATACTCTTTTCATTTACAATATTTCAACATATACCAAGTTGATTTTTCTATTTGAGATAATATGAGATGATATATGATCGATATATTATTACAATGATGAGTGTTCCATATATAGATAACATACGTTGACCATCCATCAAAGGATGTGTCCTTTGGATTATATATATATATATCTAGAAGAATGTCTTCTCGATGTTGTCCAAACATCAACACTTAATACTTATGTTATCTTATATAGATGTGAAGTTTGGGGATGTAGTATCTCTCGATAATGCTAAAGAAAGATAGAGTAGATCCAAAATTATTTGATAACTTATAACTTCAAAATTAAGGGCAATACACCCTATCTAATCCTCCTCATTGAAGAGAGCCTTTCCCCCATTGAGAGCATGACTATGATTAGGTATTTAATGTACACGAACAAGATAAACAACACGGATGACAAGAGCCTCCCCAAAATTCCTTTAGACTCTAGCCAAAATCACCAACGACTCAAGTTGGAATGACATAATGATGTCAAGTCTTGGCTAAACCATTGGGGAATAAAAGTTGTTATGCAAAATACCGATGATATTAAAAATATTGTACAAGATAAATTTAAGGAGAATCTATGGTGTGATAAATAATTAGAGGATAAAAGAAAATTAAGATATTATGAAGTGGTTATCCCTAACCTTGAAGATCAAAACTATTTCTCTGTTTTGACTAGCATAAAGAAGAGAATTAATATTGCTAAAATAAAAATTAATACTCAAGAGTTGCATAGTGAAATTGGACATTGGGAAATACCTAAAATTCTATGGCAAGAAATATTCTGTCACCTTTGTGACAACAAGAAGGTTGAAGATGAAAAACACTTTCTCCTAGAATTCCCTGCTTGTACCCAAATTAGATTCCAATTTCAAAATATTTGTCACACTACTGACCTTCCTAACCTTCCAAGTCATAAAAAATTTAGTGATCTTGGAACACTTCTCTTAATCTTTTCAAGAATCGAAATAACAATCTAAAGAAATCTAAGTAATCTCTTACATTTCTTAAGGTTCGATAGACCAATTTTAGTCTCAGTGGACATCAACCATCATCATCATCATCATTTTACACTACTAGTTAAAGAACTAAAAAAAGTTTCAGATATAAAAACCAAAGTGTTAATTAATATTTTTGGTTGAATATTCATTTAAACTAGTGTTGAAGGGGCATTGTTTTCAACATAATTCTTTAAGCTAGATTGATGCACCTTAGTGGATAATGGCTACCTACTCCATTGGTTGGTGAATGACATTGAACTTAGAGTAATTAAATTTATCAAGGATGTGGTAGCTCAAGGTGTGAAAAGCTCACAAGAAATTTTGTAGTATACTTTGTACTAGACATCATTGCTAAGAAGGCAATCAATTTGCAATATTATTATGGAAAGTGGTTGAAAGTATGAACCCAACAAGTGTGGAAAAAAAAGATTGTGAAATTAATGGTACATTTAAGAATCCCAAGTATATAATTTTGGACATTTATGTTATGTTATCATAACATAACATTATTATGAAAAGTGGTTGAAAGTATGAACCCAACAAGTGTGGAAAAAAAGATTGTGAAATTAATGGTACATTTAAGAATCCCAAGTATATAATTTTGGACATTAATTACGCAGGGTAATGATTTACTCAAAGAGCACAAAAATATCTTTAATCTTCATTCGTTCATATAAGGTCTTCTGGGTGAGTTTTACAAAATCAACAAAAAAGAGTGAAGTCGATTCAATACTCTCATTATTGAATTAGTGCGACATTATACTCCATTTGTGAAGTTGAAAATGTTGAATAAATTAGTTTATTAGTGATATTAAAGAAGGTTGTGAACGCTAGGGTCGTCAACATAGACTACTAATATAACAATTGAGTTTTTAAGGGGATCCTCTTCCATTTTCATTGACATAAAACATGTTTAAAAAAGTAGATGGCATTATTTATATATAACATAGATTAAAGTAATGCAAGTAAAATTTTAATTTCCACATAATACAATATGAATCTTTAAGTTTTAGTTTAAATATATACTATTTCTTTTACGTTAGTTTAGTTTAATACATAAAAAATTATCAATCAATTTTTCTACGACTAGCCATTTCCCATAAAACTTGCACACACAAAACTACCTTGCATTCTCCCCTTAACTCAAAACATAAACATAGTTGTTTTCAAAGTTTTTTTGGATGTAAATATGTGAGATGTTTATGAGCCAGACATTTCAAGTGAACATTTCATCCATCCTCAAGAGAGCATAATAGAAATATTAAGAAGCAATTTTGTATATGTTATGACAGTGTTGTTATGTAGGGGACTTGAAAATTTGTGTGATTAAAATGGTGCTAAAATGGGAAGTGAATAACTAGTTTATGCTTGAGGTATTATGGGGGTGGATTTTTACATATAGAGGAGTTTTCACCTTTTTTTGATGATTTATGTACCAACAATTAATATGCAATTACTTTTTTCAAATTATGTACATGATTTTCTAAATACATGCATACTGGGGGAATTTGTAGCTATGAATCATCCATTTACCATGCAAGCTCTTTTGAAAACTTATGTATGATATTTTATAAATGCACGATCTATTCAAAACGTTTGTGTATATATTTTGTAAATGTGCACACATCATAACAAACAATAGATAATAATGCAGGTTAGATATTATTATAAATAATGCTGCAACATTCACACTACAATGTTATCTAGAGTTAGACTACCCATGTACAAAATTCACACAACACTACTACTTATCTCATTTCACATCACATTATTTATAGTACCTTAATATGGTTATGGTTGTTGAACCACCTAACCAGTCTTAAAATTATTACTGGCATGGTATATGATGATCAAATTGTTATTATTGAGTTTTGGATTGTATGTACTAAATATTTTTATTTGCGGGAGCATTACTAGGAGGCCTATTTAGTATGGAGTTACCACAATACCTTGAAACTTTGGAAAATTATCACATTTTCGTGGCAATATAGAACTATGACTATTTATCCTTGAAASAAGCACACACACTATCCATATTGAGCTATTTCTAGTGCTACACCTATTTCATGGCAATATAGAACCGTGACTATATATSCTTGAAAGAAGCACAAACATTRCTCATATTGAGCTATTTCTAGTGCTGCACCTATTAACAAGGTCAAATATAATCACAATGTGCCCCTGAGCTGATTTGTCAAAGTTGAACACTTGTGGTGTGCCTAAAGTACATATATTTATGGAAATATATAGAATATGGACATAGTCTTCATGTAAAATAYCTAGGAAGGAGAAAAACCCTATAAATAAACTTCCTTCACATGGGGTTATAGAGCTTGGAACTTAGAGATTCAAATCTTTRACTTCATATTTCAGCTTGGGTTTAACATGCTATTGAGGTGATGACAATGTGAATCTTCTTCTCATACAAAGAATTGCCCAATTTGTACCTTCGTATCTATTTGTTCAATTTGCACCTTTCTCTGTACTTGCCCAATTTGCACCTTTGTATCTATTTGTACAATTTACACCTTTCTCTCTACTTTCCCAATTTGATTTTGGAGGATTAAAAGGAAGCCTTTAAAGATATTGAAAACCACTGGACTAGAGAGAGACTTAAGAGGATTGAACCAAATGAGAAGGAATTTGGAGCAATGACTCAAAGATATGGATACATTATTGTAATATTTTCTACTTGTAACATAATCTCATTTCTTTCCCTCCATATTTGTATGTTATTAGTTTAATGCCATTGTTCATGCTTTTGTTTCGTTGGATCAATAAGTAGATCTAAAAGGTTTGCTACATTGTTTTGTGAGTTAGCTCTAAGGTTTTGCTATTGTAGATTATTGAAGGTGTTTTTGCTTGTCTTGTTTGCAAGTTGCTGCAAGCTATCATGCTCTTGCTCCTTCAATTCAACTTCAAGTTTGGATGATCCATCTAGGAGTGCAAGTTCATAGGTTTTCCTATTCCTTCTCTCTCAAAGCCCTAGTTTTGTTTCTTCCTTTTATTAGTAGTGTAAATTTTTATTTCTTGTTGTTTGTCACTAGCATACACATATGCCAGTGGGGACTTAATGATATCCAGAATATGAAAATCCCTATCAACAAATTGACAACTCCATCGGAGAGAAATTTAATTTGTTTTTCATCTCTTCCTTAGATTATCTTTAGGGATTTATTGTGTGAATTTTCTCTTTGGTTTTCTCTCATTCACATCTCTCTATTTGATATCTATGACACCCACTTGCGATGCCGTCGTTATCTAAATTAATTTTTATTTTTCTTAGKTTTCTCTCTATAGCACTATTGTTTTCATTGTTTTAGTGTGACAATGCTCTTAATTGGAGGAAACTAGTGTTATATTGTTCTTAATMTAGGGATATAAATATTGTCCCTATGAAGAKGGTTTTTCTTATTTGTTTKCTCAYTGACGTGTCCCTTTGCAATGTTCCAACACYGTAGCGTCTTTGTTTCCKATTTCAGACCACTATTTGGTGTCTTTAGATTGGAAAATAAAKAAATTTAGGGAAATTTTCTGTTTTTTAAAGTAGATTTTCTTGTGTTGTGTCAATTGGGTCTATCCTGAGTAGTTGTGAGGAGTGTTATCCTCCCCACCTAGATTCAATTCCCACAAGTGACATGTTGATCTCTTAATGAGTATATTGTTGTGATGATCTTGAGCCTTGTGTTGACATAGCCTTGAGCTTATGCAAAATCTAGTTTACATTGGGTACTATCCTCAGAATCAGGGGAAGTGCTCAATGGGGTTCCTCGGGGTGTGTTTTTCATGGAAAAGAAAAGAAAAAAAAAGACAAAAAGAAAAAGAAAAAGAAAAAAATACTTGTCTATGTTTCTTGTTGTTTGCCTACTTATGAATTTTTGCAGTTCAAAAATTAAGAGAAAAGTAAGAAATTATCCTTTATTTTAAAGAATTTTTGATTTTAAGAATTTAATTTCCAACTACATTTATTTCATGCAATATAACACATCAAGAGCACACATTTCATACCTTATTAAGCAACAACTTCTCAATATTAGCATGTTTATGACCTTTGTTTAGCATTGATTACACAACATAGTACAATGAGCACATAACCATGTAATATTTGGTAGCATAGAAACCCTAAAATTAACCTCCATAATAAAAATAACTTATACTTTTCTTCTTTGGGTCTAGAACACCAAGATTAAATTAGGTTGTCTTTAAGATATTTATTTGTCTGCTTAATACTTGATTGTATCTTGTAAGGATAAGTTGATTTTTCTGAAATAAAATTGACCTTGAGACACTAAGGAACCTTGAGATTAGTTGATTAATTATTTCATCAACCATTTTCTCTAAATTAATACATGTGACATATTGATTTCATATTGTCATAGAAGTTACCATTATATATTGAGCTTGTTTGCCACAATTTGGTGAGCTCCCCCCTAAGATAGACCTTGTGTGGTAGATTTTGATAGTGTATCATGTCTAGTGTTTTAGGAATACCAACCTTTTGGTGCATGAAAATGTTGGTGCTTCTATCATGGCTACCATGAACCTCCCAAACTTGACGATAGGACTTCTAGTTTGGGTTCTTCATCAACTATTTTCCCTAAATCAAGCCATGCGACATATTGATTTTATATTGTCATAGAAGTTCCCCTTATCCTTTGAGCACGATGAATCATCTACATGAGCGACTTGGAGAATTGGTAAGTTTAGAAATGATACTCTTAGATAGGATATTGATGAATTTCATTAGTTGAATCCCAATGTTAGGAGGGTGTCCTTGAATGAGCCCCATGATAACAATTCCAAATAACAACACTACACACCAAAAATATTTTCTGATTCTCAATTCAAGTTTGATAGTAGGCATTGTTATCGCACAAATTGTAGGTTGGGAAAAACCCAACCCAAACCACAAGAGTGTGACAAATACGAGATTATATACCCACTTTCACCTTAGATAGAAACTCCCCTCGCTTTAGTGATGATAAATCACCACAAGGGGGGAATCCCAGTGACCCTAGGGGAATTGAGATGGAAAGTGAGATGATGATGGTGAAAACCCCTATAGTTCAATATTTGGGGCGAGGAAAAGGCTTGGAAGAGAGTCTTGTTGATGAAGGATGGTTTTCAAAGTATGGTGTACTTGCAAGACAATATTATACCTTCCCGGAAAAAAACACATGATAGATGCACAAGCCTTGAACCAAAGGGGAACAAGTGAGAAACATCAAATAATTATTGGGAAATCAAGTGCTAAACATGTAGGTAATATCACAATACTTAGACACAAGTTTTGATGGTGAAAGAGGGCTACAAAATGATGTTATCAACAATATATTAGGGTGGCCTTGCAGCTGTAGAAAACGTTTGCTACAACAACAATTTCTAGCGATTGAAATTCACAAGAAAAACACTTGAATGAAATCCCTTAACAAGATGAATAATTAACACTATTTACTTGCAATTTTCAGTGGTAGAAAAAGTGACAAAGATGATTAAAAAGAGATTTTCCGCATCCCTAATGGTGTTAAGAACCAAATATCAAAATAGCATAAAAACCTCAGAATAAGTACTCCACGCCTTGACAAAGAGAAAAATTCATATAATAAGCCTCTTTGAGGGGGAAACCTCCTT
>JASDQU010244549.1:0-23315 GCA_032191745.1 Picea mariana
ATGCATTTGTTCCTTTTAAATTCATGTAGTGAATGGTAATTTGAGAGGTTGGGTGAACCTGGGTAGTGAAGGGTACACTACAAGGAATGAGGATGATGACATCATGATGGATGTGGCATGCAAGTAAGGAAACCATAGCATCCTTATGACGACATGTGTCAACTGTTGGTTGGTTGACAAGAGTCTGAGGAGGGAAGATGAAGATAATCGTTGATCTCGTTGGAGATTTGATGAAGTGATGTAGACCGTTGGATCCAGATGCATTGTCATCGAAAGTGTGGAGGTTTGTAATGGCACGTTTAGCTAAGAAATACCGACGACGACAATGATGGGAGTCAAGGTTAATGAGGATCTTCGATTGATAGAGGAAGAGGTGGAATATCCACCGTATATCCCACATGTTACATTCATACACTATGTAAACCATTGGGAGATGGCAGTTAACTTACGATCCTAACGACATCATTCACGTGCTCAGAATCATCGAGATCAAGGGTGGTGAGCTGTAGGATCTGAGAATGGTGAGCCTTGATGTATCATTGTCGG
Source organism: Picea mariana (assembly GCA_032191745.1). Lineage (NCBI taxonomy): Eukaryota > Viridiplantae > Streptophyta > Pinopsida > Pinales > Pinaceae > Picea > Picea mariana. Next base: position 547 of record JASDQU010244549.1, read on the forward strand.
AAGTATGGGATAGTGAGAGAGAACCATGGGATAAGGAATCTAGATGATGAAGAAAATGGGCCAAGGGATCAAGCCCATGGAATGATCTCATAAGTGACAACTTCCATGTCGAGTGGCTCGAGTGATGAGGTGCCATGTGGATGTCACATGGTAGTGAGATGGATTTTGACTATGAAATCTTGAGAAACCTTAGGAGGCCATAACTTTTATCAGAAGCTTAGAGTTGAGCATGGTTAAGGTTGTTGGAAAGATCTCGATGAGAAGAAGATGATGGTACACTCATGTAGATATTTTGAGAGATTTAGGAAAATCAATATTTTCTAATGCCCCATCTCGTAAAAGGATTCTTAGGGAGTTGGGTGTGTTACATGACCCACCTATATATACTAAAGATGTTGAATCCAACTGGCCTCTACACTCTCATTCCAATTCCCTACCTCATGACCCACGTCTTCCCAGAGTTGAGGTGAAAAAATTTGATGGCTCAGATCTAACATCCTGGATCACTCAAATGGAACACTATTTCTCTCTGCATGGAATTACCGATGAGTTGACCAAGTTTCGTTACAAAATTCTCTATTTAGATTTGGAACGATGTAAATGGTAGCAATGGTGTAGAAACACATGTCAAGGGTATGTTTCTTGGTAACAGTTTGTTGTGTAGTTGTATGAACACTACAAACACCCACCATTTCAAACGTATGACCAAGTTGAAATAGTCTAGAATAGTGGAAGATTTTATTGCTACATTTGAGTCCTTGGATTTCAGAACAAAGGGAATGATGAATGATTTTTTCAGGGAATGTTTTATCTATGGCGTCAAGGATGAAATTAGAGCTTAGGTCATAATGGATCACCCCCAGACTTGGTTTGAAGCAACTAAACGTGCAAAGGAGGCACAACAAGTCATCTTGGCCTAGAGCAGAAAACCCGCTTTTGTTCCCCGCCCTAAACTCACCACCCCTTCCGCTCAAGCCACTTCTCTCAAGGTCCTGTTATCCTCATTTTTTGGGATAACTAAGGATATGATGTCTCGAGGTCTTCAGGTCACAAACATGGAGTGCTGAGAGACTACATGACTAGCAATTTCCACTTGCACATATGGAAACCCGCTCTATCACCACAATTTGATCCATCTTTATTGCATCCACCACACTAGCTAGCTTCTGGAAGGCATATGGGTCTTGCTCCATGTAGTACAAGTAAGGTATTGTGGCAGGTAATCACCCTAATATTTGAGTCATTTAAGCATGTTGTATTAGAGCTACTTTTGATTATAGAACGTCTACTTGGACACTATGATTTTGACCCTATTTCACGTTGGTGAGTGTCATCAATTTCCTAGTAAGTGGCCAACTTTTGGGGAAAGGGTGTAACTAGGGGTCCCTTGAGGGGTCATCGTACCATTCTCGACCATACTTACCACTTTCCACTCATCGTATTCCCATCACAATGCCCTCTTCTACGCCCTTTGACTTTAGTGACCCAAGAAGGGCATGCACATCATTTCATGGGAAGAAGGGAATGAAGGCCGAGAGGGATGGTGGATGACAAAAGATAAAATCCTAAAATATAAACCTTCTAGATGCTTTCCCAAAGAGGTCTTGAGAGAAATGAAAAGATTATCCTAGAAAATCAAAGATCTGCAAAAGAAAATTAACATTATATACATGTCCCCACTTGTTGAGGTGTGTACATTCATGTGGTGTCCCTTTATTTCCTTGCATATGGCTTTCTGTGTACCTCTAGATTCAAGTGGAACTTGTGGTGCTGCCCCCCAAGCTAATCGATTTCACTCTAGGGAGTGCCCAAGGTTTTGGACTATTAATTAATTAATGGCAATGAATGGGCTTGGAAAAAGGATGCATTGAACATGAAGGTGAACACACCCTCTACAATGGCACCCATAGATGAGACAATACGAGCCCTTGTATGTCATGAAACCCATTGAACTATGAAGTCTAAACCCCTATCTACCTCATCATCCACTACATGACCTTGAATGGGCACCCTTGGGATCATCCCCAACTTGAGGGTTTTGGTCTACCCAATAGGACTTTTAATGACACCCCTCCCATACCTAAACTTGGTCGATTATATAGGGCCTTTGAGCATGTGTTTAATTTGATGAGGTAGTTTTGATGCACATGTTTAGGTGCCTTGTTTATTATGTGTGGTTTTAACCTTCCATGACATTTTGACTTGAGATCCTTGGAGGGCGTACCCATTTGTTTTGTAGGACCTTGTTTAGTGGACATTTTTGGAGGAACAAGCCTAGCTTGGGCTTCCATGGGGCTTGAAGCCCATAGGTTGGATTCCAAGGGCCCACATGCCAGATCAAGATAACTTGCCTTTGGAGGACAAGAAGACACCTTGGAAGACATAACCTGGCTCTCACATTCCAAACGATTTTCCTAAGAGGGGAAAAACGTCACTTCTTGAGGCTTGACGTCACCTAGGGTTAGGGTTTGGTGGTGATGGAGGTATTTCTCATTGACACATGGCACGTTTTGAAGGAAGAAGGATTTGAATCATGAAGAAAAGGTTTGGATGAATGACAAGTGGCCTTTGGAGGCCTAAACATGCTTCTCCAACTCCAACAACTTGCTCCAAGTGCCAAAACATCCCCTAAAGGGGTTAAATCATCTTGTTTTAGGGTTTCTAATGTGTAAACATGAAAATTAAATATTAAATTTTGTTTAAAGGGGTAAGATAAGGGTTATTTACTTCTTATCTTATGTTTTACCCTTTGAATGTGGACACACTATGTTTTAAATTTTTTGTATAAATAGAGATCATGTGAATCTCATTTGACAACACAACTCTACCATTGTGAGAAGTACTTAGCTGAAATTTTCGCTACCCTTGGGGATTTTTCTCTCTCTTTTGAATTTGTCATGGTTTACTTTGATATCAGTGGAAGTAAGTGGTGCGCTACCTCCTATGGAGCATTTCTCTTGCATATTGGTGGATAACTCTTGGTAAAGTAGAAGTTCATCTTGTTGATTCTTGTTCTAGTTGAAGGGTTTCATCTTATTATTGTCTCTTTTTATTAGTTGCAAGGTTAATTGGTTGAACTTCTTGGGTAGTATAAGTGCATGCAACCCCACTAATCTCATCAATATTTGTCTTGGAAATAGCTTGTTACTTAAGGAAGTGCTAGGAGAAGTAAAAGGGCTTACACCCTTCTAGCACTTTCCTAGTTAGCTTTACTTTCCTTGGGGAGTAAGAGGGTTTACACCCCCAAGGAAGTAGTATAGTTAACTCATTCTTTGGATCCATAACCCAATATTCAAGGCACTAATCATTTACATTTTTGCATTGGATAAATAAAATAGCGCATTGGGAAACACGATTTTTGGCCATTTCAATTTTGTGCAATTTGGGTTTTGTTGCTTGTGCCTAACGCACCCCTTAGCCACTAGGGAATCCTCTCTAAAGGGGTATTTATTTCTGCTGTTATAAATCTTCATATAGAGCCATTAGGTCTGCATAAATCCTAACTCTCTTTCATTTATAACTTACTTTTCAACCGTCAGAATTTTCTAAGAGTTTGCCACATTCATCTACTTGACCTAGTGCAACTTTTGGGTGGATTCTTTTTGAGTTTTGGTGGTTGGATTTTCTGTTGTAACAAATTGTTTGTTACATCCATAAGACTTCAAAATATCTCTACAAAATATACTTTTTAATACATCCTTGTTTCATTGCTAAACTATTTTGCTTTCATTCTTGAGTGTCACTAGTGTTTATCTAACTTATCTCTAGCATCATTCGTTGGAATTTTAGAAATTGTTTAGTAGCTTTAATACTTATCTCTTTGCTGATATACATTTTTTTTTTACTATGCAATTAGGTACAATAAGCTTAAATTGCTTGTCCACCTAACATTATACATATATGTTGGCTTGTTCTTGTGTCTTAGGCAGGTACACCATTCTTTGCAGGTGTTCTTATCACTTGGAAACCATTGGCTACCTCCAAGACTCTTCCCCAAGCCTTTCCGTAACTTCTATATTGACCTTTAGGGGGACTTTAATTCATATCTTCACTTTCTATCTCATTCCCCCAGGGTCACCGAGATTCCCCTTTTGAGGTGATTCTGTCATCTCTAAAGTGACGAGAATACCTGCCTAAGGTGACAGTGGGTAGGTGTTCTCTAATTTTTTTCCATTTGGTGGTTGGGTCGAGATTTTACCAACCTACAACTTGTGTGATAATAGGTACAAAAATTAACACTGGTGGAAATGGATGAACACCAACTCAAGGATCTCTGCCATAATTGTGATGAAATTTTTTATGGCCATTTTAGAGGATGTTTCTGATGAATATGTTGAGGTTTCTTGTGAAGCCAAGCTACCCCAAACATATAATATTTATCCACCCTCTGATCCTCCCGAAGTTGAACCACTGATTTGGTTGAATGATCTCATTGGTTTTTCTGCTCCCCAAACCCTCAAGTCGATTGGTTACATTAAGCACATGAAAGTCATCATCCTAGTTGACAGTGGCAACACTCATAATTTCATTCATCGTTGCCTTGCTTAAGAAGTCAATTGTTACATCCGTGATGTCAACAATTTTCAAATAATGATTGCCAATGGTGGTTCCATGAATTGTGGGGGGTGTTGTGAAAATGTGCACCTACAAATTGGTCAATATAACCTGAAATCTCACATGTTGCTATTGACATGGGTGGTTGTGACATTGTGCTTGGTGCTAAATGGTTACACACTCTTGGCCCCATAACCATGGATTTTAAAGAGTTAGCCATGCAATTCCAATAAGAAGGACAACAATATAAATTCCAAGGCATTATGTCAAGGTATCTGGAGATCATCATTTCCCACCTCATGGAAAAGTTAGTAAAAAAAGGTCATGCTGACATCATTTCCCAACTCCATTCCATTCAAGTAGTTGAGACACGTCCAGTACACCATGACCTTCAAGATATCCTTTTTAGCCATCCCACTGTTTCAAAACTCCCCAGGGCCCTATGGAGACCATGACCATTCCATTCCTTTAATTTTGGACAGTCTTCCTCCCAATGTTCACCCTTATCATCATCCCTTTGCTCAAAAAAATTAAATTGAGAAAATTATCCAAGAATTGTTTGAAGCAAGTGTTATCCATCCCAGTACCAACCCCTATTCTTCCCCTATTGTCATGGTCCTCAAGAAGGAAGGAACTTGGCACATGTGTCCTGATAACAAATTTACCATCAAGGACAAATTTCCCATTCCCTTCATAGATGACCTTCTAGATTAACCTAGTGGGGCTCAATACTTTACCAAACTTGACCTTAGTTTGGGTGACCACCAGATACGTATGAAAGAGGAAGACATCCCCAAGACTACATTTCATAGTCATGATGGCCATTATGAGTTCTTGGTCATGCCTTTTAGTCTCTGTAATGCCCCCTCCACTTTTCAAAGTCTCATGAATCAAGTCTGTCATCCTTTCCTCCATCACTTTGTGTTCATTTTATTTGATGATATTCTCATTTATAGTTAAATGTTGTCAACACATCTCACCCTTGTAGATCAAGTCTCCATCTCCTCTTCAAGCACCAAATTTTCCTCAAATAGTCTAATTGTTCTTTTGACACCTTTGAAGTTGAGCACCTGGGTCATATTGTGGACAAGGATGGTGTAAGGGTGGATCCCAAGAAATCGAAGCTATGCAGGATTGGCCCCAACCTAAAAATCTTAAAAGTCTACGTGATTTCTTGGGTTTGACGGGGTATTATCGCAAGTTTGTTAAGAATTATTGAAAAAATGTGGCTCCTCTCACAACTCTCCTTAAAAATAATGCTTTCAGTTGGACTCCATCAACTAATCAATCCTTCCAAGCCTTGAAATAAGCTATGTGCACTAGTCCTATACTGGCCCTACCTGACTTCACCAAGACCTTTGTTCTAGAATGTGATGCATCGGGGAGAGGAATCAGGGCAGTCCTCATGCAAGATGGACAACCTTTGGCTTTCACCAACAAACAATTGTTAGACCAACATTTGGGGAAATCGATTTATGAAAAGGAAATGTTGGCTATTTTGCATGCAGTGGATCTCTGACGCCCTTATCTATTGGGACAACGCTTCTAAATTAAAGTAGATCATCAAATCCTCAAGTACTTCCTAGAACAAATAATTTTATCCAAGGAGCAACAAAAATGGGTGACCAAGATGTTTGGATATGATTATGATATTGTTTACAAGAAGGGAAAATAAAATATGGTGGCTAATTCTCTTTCCAGGAAATGTGAAGAATAAGGGTGCCTATTTTCCCTCTCATTCATTCTCGTCGACTGGCTTCAAGCTGTTCAACATGAATGGTTGCAAGACCCAAAAATTTCCATCCTAATCCAAAAACTTCAACATGATCCCCAAGTTTCTCGAGGGTACTCTTGGCACAATGAATAGTTTCTCTATAAAGGTCACTTGTATTTAAGCAAACAATGAACCCTTAAATCCAAGGTGCTCTCTGAGCTTCTTGATTCACCTTAAACGGTCCATTCAAGTTTTACCAAAACTTATGAACGGGTCAAACTATATTTCTTCTGGGATGGTATGAAACATTACATTTGCACCTTTGTGGCTGAATGTGATACATGAAAATGCAATAAGGGAGATAATCTCAAACCTCCTGGTATAATCCAACCACTTCCGATTCCACCTACTATTTGGACGAACATTTCTATGGATTTCATTGTTGCCTTACCCAAATTAGGAAATAAGTCAGCCATCATGGTGGTAGTGGATTATCCTCCCAAATATGCTCATTTATGTTCTCTTCAACACCCTTTCACAACACCCATAGTGGCTCCAATTTTTATGGATAATATATTTAAACTCCATGGAATGCCTCATTCTATTGTTTTTTATCGTGATCCCACTTTTACCAACAATTTCTAGCAAGAATTATTTAGGCTCCACGAAACTCAATTGCATCTCAACACAACCTATCATCCTCAGAATGATGGCCAAACTAAAGTGGTCAACAAGTGTTTGGAAACACATTTGAGGTGTTTTGTGTCTGATAGACAACATCAGTGGGTTCAGTGGTTATGCCTAGCTAAATGGTGGTACAACACGTCTTACCATATTGTCACTTGTTGGGTATGTGTTATATTCTTTGCACGATTAGAAGTAGTGTTTGAGTGCATAGGGGGGGTAAGAGGGGGGCAGGAGCCCTCCTGTGTGCGGGTTCAAGAGCAATGGCCCCAAATTTTTTTCCTCAATTTTCGTGTCCATTTTTGGGCGGTCCTTGGTTTTCATGTCCATTTATGGGTGGTTTTTTGGCACATGGTTTTTCGTCGATGGTTTTCTATTTCATGTTAAGGAATTAGGGTTGTTGACTAATCCAGTTAATTGGATTAGGGTTTTGGATGTCGCTGGCTCCTATATGTATATTGTATTGTAAATGATGTGAATGAATATAGAATATGATGGTTTTCTCGGTTTGGGTTTCCAGGGGAAAAATCTCTGTGTAATGTGTGTATTTTCCATTGTATCTTTTCTATTCTTTTATTGAAAATCTGTTTCGAGTAAAATATTGTACAAGGTTAAAATATACATCACTCACATGACTCCTTTGGAAGCCATCTACAAACAGAAGCCACCATCGGTTCTCCCATACACACCGGATATCTCCAAGGTTTAGGAGGTTGACTACAATATTAGCATCTGCATGACCATTCTCTGTACTCTCAAATTAAATTTGGTAATGGCTCAAAACCACATGAATAAAATGCATATCAAGGTTGTTCTGAATGTCAATTATCTGTCTCCAACAGTAGAATCAAACTTCACTCAAATCCCAAGAGTGTCAAAAACTTGCACCAAAATTTTATGGTCCTTATACTATTCTCAAACACATGGGGCTTGTTGGTCCTAAAGTCTACACTTGACTGCTAAGGGAAAAGCTAGGCCACCTCAAGTTTAGAATAGTTGATTTTAAATTTTGTTGGTCAGTTGGAGGGTTGGTTTAACAAGACAATAACATGGTTGGATTGGAAAAATGATATGGATGAGGGTTCTCCTTGGATGGTGGCACACAAATGACAAACAAGTGAAATAATAAAAATAAAGGGAAATAACAAAACACTCAATGATTAATCTGCTGCAAGACGTTTAATACTTAAAATATCATTTCAAGTCATTAAACATGTATAAAAAACACAATTACTCCCTCAGGTTGCAATAAAAAAAAAATCTTCACCAAGCATTAGCCATGTGTCATCACTGATGAGTGTGCCACGTGTCTCAACTGATGGTTGCCACGTGCTTCAACACTTTGGGCTTCGAGAGTTTTGGATTGTGAAGCATGCAGTTCTCTCGAAGTAGTACGGGCCCAGAGTGATGTGGCAGTCTCTCGTTACTTCGACACTTTGGAGTTCAGGAGCTTTTGAATGCAAAGTGTATGGAAATATCCCAAAGTAGTACAGGATTGAAATGACGTGGCATCCTGACGTCACTTCGGGACTTCGGTGGTTCGACACTTCGACGTTTGGGAGTTTCTGGATGTAAAGAATGAAAATCTCCTGAAGTGATTAGCCAATGCTTATCACTAATTAACTCGGGATTAAGCCATGTTTAACATTAAATACTTCGAGAGTTCAACACTTCGACGATCGAAACAATGATAAGTTCGGATGCTCGAATGCCAAAGTCGTGGAGTGAATTTCCTAATGCCTTTTGTTAAACCCTACACGATTCTAGACCCCCGAATGGACGAGAGTCGTTGATCTGATCGACCTGTTGGATCTTTACCATTGAAAGTTACCCTGTCCATTTTGACAATCCATGCCTGAAAATGATTGCTCTGAATGCTGTGTTTTGTCCACGGGCGTTTCCCGTGCATACAAAAATTCTTGGTCGACATGCTGTGAGCTCAATCAATGACAAACATGATGCCAAACATTCTGAACCAAATACGATATGTAATTATACTTCAAGAAACAATAGAAACAAGAAATGCGTAAAGACTCAATCAAGAAAGAAATGAATAAGAACCAAGTCACTCAGTAATGGGAAACCAACTTAACCAATGAGAAGAGGAAAAATTGATGAAGGCATAGGGAAATGAGAGAGGAGGGGCAAGGGTTCAAACCTAGGTTACAACATTGGATCCAACCGAGAATAACACTTCCCTGTGAGGTGATAAGAACAACATATCAGTGGCTTTGAATTTAATAACTTTCTCCCACCTTCCTTCACTTACCTCTGTTTCTGTCTGCCATCCCTATGTATCTGCTACTGTCCCTCAGCTATGCATCTCTGAAAATTAACACTGAATCTAACCCCAATGGATTTGTTGGGATATGGAGTCTTTATTCAATATGAAACTTAAAATTGCAACTACACCCCAATGCCTTTGTTGGGCTATGGAGTCTTTACTGAAACTTGAAACTTTAGCTAAACCCCAAAGCCTTTGTTGGGATATGGAGTCTCTTATTCAAACAAGCTACTGAAAACCAACACACTAAAAAACAATCTGCGAACTAAAAATAAAAAATGCTCGAACTATGAGCTTATTCTCCTACTACCTATTCTATTCAACTGAAACCAACTTAATCATGTGTAATTCCACTTCCAATGAAACCAATAAAACATTTGACTAAGAACTGTAACTCTATGCATGTCACTGTTTAGAATAATCCAAAGAGGATATATCAAATGCGACAAAAAGTTGGCATGCATCTGGTACTTATAGTTGCAAATGATGACCATGGTAAAACTTTCAACCTTTGGGATTTTGGAAAAATAAAAATCCTTCCATCTCGCTATTGAATATTGAAACTCATGAAAAGCCTCCAATTGGTTGAGAGGACAAAGTTGTTGTTGTGTAATATATGCATTATAAACAAGACTGAGTTGTTCTTGTCCTCGTTGAAATGACTCATTAAAGTCATGTGATTCACAACCATAAAGGGCAACAAGATACTCTTGATACTGCTAATCTTGTTGTTTGAAATGAATGGGTATGTCTTCTGCATTATTGGTTTTTCCTTGTTCTAGCTCTAGAATGTCATCTTGAGACTTATAGATTTCTTGTTGCTCAACAATTTCAGAAGGAAGGGGAAAAAAATTCTCTTGACCTTCAACATCACTTTCCTCATAGTTAATCAAATATTTATGAGAACATAGAACAACTAGAATAATGCAAGATGTATCCAAAGCCTTGTTATCATCAATTTCATCATTAATGTAATTCCCAACATCATATTTTTGAATAAAAGGACGAGAAGAAGAATCATATATAAATGAATCTTCCTCCACTTTCTCAATGGAAAAATCCCTTTTATTTTCACTACTAGAAGAACTAGTAAGTGACTTTCGAATATGAGATCCAAATTATTCACAACAATTTTTAAAATTTAAATCAGATGGAAAAAACATTTTACAATGCTTACTGAATGCAACATGGAATTGTTCCAGGGAGGAGATGCTAGCAGGGGGTAAGGATCGATACCACTAATGAGAATCTTCCTCTAATGAGTACATGAACATCTTCATTAATACATCCTCATAATGTATTCCCCACTGATGCATGAGTTCATGAAACTCAAGCAAATGCTCAACAAGGTTGTCATCTCTATGTTCTCTAAATATGGGCAAAAAATCACCCCACTCATCTATAATAGGAACAACATTTGGAAAACCAGGAACAACAGAGAAATTAAAAAGAGAAAACCTCCGAGCCAAGATGGATTCCATCTGAAAATATGACTTCTTAAAACTGTGGAGTTGCCACTAGATTATTTAACCATGGAGTCGCCATGTGAGTGATATGCAGTCTGAATGTGTCTGGTCTTTGTTCACCATCAAAGATCAGATATGATCATTTTCTTTCTCCCAAGGAAATATATTTCGTTACTCCATCCCCAAGAATGACGCCAGAAGATTTTGGTCCTAAAGTCTGCACCTGACTGCTAAGGGAAAAGCTAGGCCACCTCAAGTTTAGAATAGTTGATTTTAAATTTTGTTGGTCAGTTGGAGGGTTGGTTTACCAAGACTGTAAAATGGTTGGATTGGAAAAATGATATGGATGAGGGTTCTCCTTGGCTGGTGGCACACAAATGACAGACAAGTGAAATAATAAAAACAAAGGGAAATAATAAACCACTCAATGAATAATCTACTGCAAGAAGTTTAATACTTAAAATATCATTTCAAGGCATTAAACATGTATCAAAAACATAATTACTCCCTCAGGTTGAGATAAAAACAAATCTTCACCAAGCATTAACTGTTTTCACAGGTTCCATATCAATAAATACAAGTTATACAATAGCCAAAGGAAATGAAATGTACTTTACACAAATAAAAAACTGCATTCAAGATAAGATAAAAGCACATGAAGATTTGAACAAAACACTGTCATCAAGAGTATATTCACTAGGTAGAGAGATTTATTCCATGCATAGAATGGGTCCAACTAGTCTGATGTATTTCTATCCTTTCCCCAAAATCCCCCCCTCAGCCCTCAAAACATACATAAATTGCATATTTATCAGGGCTGCATAGGCTCTCGTCCATCTGGGACTGAGACTTAACTCTATATTAACAACTATAGAACAACTTATTAACTTGACTAAAACACTGCAGGAGTAAAACAATGTATACTTCATAGTTAACTGAATAAAAAAAAAGAGTGGTTCTTATCCCACATAAAAGACCACTCATTAACTTAATCTAAAAGAATCATGTAATTAAACAACTGGAAATGAAACTGGACTGATGCATGCATTGGAATGAACTGAGAATGGAGGAGAATGACTAGGAGTGACAAAACAAAGTTCTTCATGATCATGGTGTGCACATGTGCTGTTTGAGGCTACTAGAGATGATTGGATGTGTTATATCCTTAAATAAATCAATCAAGTTATTTTATTTTAGGTGATAGGATGTCATTTAAAAATACATTTTTTAATTTTTTAAAGCTCATTTTTGAGAGCTTTATGCATGTAATGAAGTTAGATAAAACATTTGGTTTCATTTTTATTTGATTTAAGTCAAATATCAGGTTTCGGTGGCTTAGCGCTTCTTCAAAAGTGCTTCTTAGCTACCCAAAGCCTTAGCTTGCGACAGCTTAAACAAAGAAATTCAGGGCTATTTTAGCCACCGAAATCGCAGGAGCATGGGAGGAGTCAGCATGTCCTTTCACATGCTTAAACCATCRGGTTTGAGGTTTTATAATTKCAATTAGCCACCGAAAAGACAKAAGAAGAAACTATTTAAGTTTGGGAGCTGATCTCTRCATGATATAGCGAATCTTTTCAAATCACTGTTTCATCAAACCACATGGTTACGTACTTCTCATCATTACAGTCATCAACCAYGATTGTTTCAAATCTCAAGGCACTCTTTCGCATCCCTTGTAATCATCACCATGTTCTAATGCATGCCTCATATTTCTCGTCCCTGTCGTAGCCGAGCCAAATCTCCCTAAGTCTACGTTGTGTAATTTTCCCCCAAAACTRGATTTTCCAATTGCAGGTGTACATGAACATTGCGACATATGAAGAAAAGAGGATCAACTCTGAGGAAAGAGCTAGACRATATCAGTTACTTGGAATCTCACTCAGAGGTATGCCAACTTTTTAGGGACGTAGGTTGCTATAATTTTTGTAAAAAATTACAAATCTCTCACCAGCAGGTGGCAGAAGCTTTTGCCCAGACTTTCTATGGAAGGAAAGCAATCATCGGTCAAGATGAACTCAAGGTGGATGAAGCCATCATAGCTGAGGTGACAGAGCTTCCCAAGATTGGAGAAAATTGGTTCAAAACCACTGTAAAAAAAAATGTTGAATTCAGGTCTCTTGAAAACATAACACAAGGGTTTGATATGGAAGAAAGACATTCCTATGTTTTTCCTTGAAGAGAAATGGTGACAGTTACTAAAATCCATTATGGTTTATATAACTTGTGAAGGTAGATATAATAGGGTGATGATTTACCATTTAAAACTCATGAAGCATTTCACTGGTAGAAACCCACTCAATCTACCCTATTATCTCCACAGAAGCTTATCTAAGATGGCTCATCAGGTCAAGGCTAAGCCCAATAAAGTTGCAGGAAGGCTATCCCACCATGGTTTGATTAAACTCTTGGTTTATGAGCTGTTGCAGAGAAGAAGCAAAGAATGGAATTACTTCTTGTTCTGGAATGATTTTCAGACTGATGTACAACCAGAGGGTAAAAAGAGTCCTTATTACAAGAAGTCTTCTACTCCCAGAAGTGGAAAGAGGAGGAGGAGAGCTATCTCTCCAGTTCCAGTTAATCAACCCTCTCCTTCTTCTAAGGTTAATAAAACTAAGAAGAAATTAAACTTTAGTAGTGGAACAGAGAAGGCCGAAGAACCCCCAGTGAACAAGAGCATTCTTAATCTTCCCTACACAGACTCAGAGGATGAAGAACACCAGATTGAAACAGGGAATGAAGATTCAGTTACCACAGGGCATGAAAATTCAGTATATGTAGATGTATTCATAGCAAGGTATGAAGATCTTCCATCACCTACACCCCAAGAAGAACAAGATCTACAACTTGCAGATGCCTCATCCAGCAAAAAAGTGAAGTAGAGTAAATCAAAGGAAATTAAGAAGGTTAAAAAGTAGTTAGCTCAACAAGAAGTGCTAGAAAGGGTAATTAAAACCAGATATGAAACCTTGTCAAAGAATTTTGCAGAAAGCAACTCAGCCTTAGAAATATTAGCACATGAAAGCATAAAGGAAAAGAAAAAGAAGGAGAAGATTGTAAAAGATTACAACAGCTTATGGAGAGTAGCTCAGGACTTGAAGAAAAAGGTCAGGGATTTAAGGTTGCAAGCTATGTCTTCAAAACACTAGTCTCAAACACATGCTACTCTCAAAACCCTAGCAGAGGTAGCAGTTCAGTGAAATGAACCAGAGGCAACCAACAATCCTACAGTCTTTGGGCAAGATGCAGAAGCCTTAGAAGATCAGCCCTAAGGCGTTTTAGAGATAAGATAAAAGGTATTTTGAAATTTTGATAATTTCACTAAAACAAACCTTTCAATGGCTTAGGCAAACATTTCGATTGTTCATTAGCCACTGAACGGAGAGCTTTTGGTAGCTAATTGGTCCAGATTTTGTCTATTCTAGCTACCGAAAGCACTGATAGGGTAGAAAGTTAATATTTTTGCATAGATCCAGGTTTTCCTTGTCCAAAAGCCTCAGGAATAGTTCCAATTGATAGACAATAAATAATGACATCCTTATCAAGAGTCTGTTTTGATTTTGGAGATGCTCTACAAGGCGGAAAGTTCAAAATTGGTTAGCTATTTTCAGGGATAAAGATGTTTGATTGTCAGCAGGTGTCATTTTCGACTTCTCTCATATCTCATAAAAATCCATCAGCCGCRGAAGGCTCACTACATCTGTCAAAAAATCTTAAGGACATAAAGATCACCCAAGGATAGGAATTGACCTATTTTATAGGATCTTTGCCTATTTTCTTGGGTCAGTTATTGATTCTCTATTTTTGACAAAATTCGATCTAGTATTCTAGGATCTGGAAAYTGTTTGTAAAGGCTATAAAGTTAAAGATATTAGAGAGATGAAAGGTTCGACTTTGAGTTCTAGACTCTACTTTTATTGTGATAAAGAAACTTTCTTTAATATATTCAACCTGCAAGCTTCTTTCATTGTTATTGTCAAACTTTCTTTTCATTTCTATTCTATGCMTATGAGTTGAAATCATTTCTTTGTCTCTATTTAAATGTCCTATAGTAACTGTCATCTTACATTTGTTTATTAAACAATAATCATAAGMATCCACTGCTAGTTTGTTGACCCATCATATATATTGTTTATGTATGTTCTGGTTAATTGATTGGTTTCTTATCCATTTGATCTACAAAYCTATCTGATAATAGCTCTTGAAGGCCTTGTACTGTGTGAATATAACTAGACTGTCTTGAAGATACAATCTAGTGATTTAGATATTCATATTGATCCAACCCCACACCCATTATTGAGTAAATAATTACAAAAATAGTTTAAGTTGCCAGGCATCTATGAGATACAACCTAAGAGAGTTTCCTGGAGCGATAACAAGATGTGCCGCGTGAAAATATTCTGGAGTGACGTGGTGACCTGATGTCATATAAGCACGTGATTGTGGAATTTTTTGAGGGTGGTTTGGGTCCACACCGCTCTGACCCCCACAATACACCACAAGATGTTACGTACCTCATAAGCTATACCATGGTTTGAATTGTGGGACTGCTCTTGGATGTTAACGTTCGAGATTTTTCCATCCCCGCAATGAAGTGTGGTCATTGATCATGTTGCACTATGCAATCTGGGTGGCCCTACTAATTTAACGCCCCTACTAAAGTTTCTATCCATCTGCCATATTAGAATATCCCTATCCATACTTAGCGATGGTACAAATTTCTTAGAGCACGAGAGATTTTGGACACAGAGCATGAATATCTCCCGAAGTGACGTGGAAGTCTCTCGTCACTTCGACACTTTGGAGTTCGAGAGCTTCTAAATGTTGCACTTGGAAATCCCTCGAAGGACGATCTCCCGAATCCGACATGGCGACTAGATGTCATATCGCTGACATGTCATGGAAAGAAGGGTGACACCTGCCACATGGAAATGGGCGAATAATTCAACCAAATGACCTGGAATGAGTGCCATGTGTCATGAGTGATGAGTGTGCCACGTGTCTCAACTGATGGTTTCCACATGCTTCGACACTTTGGGCTTTAAGAGTTTTGGATTGTGAAGCATGGAGTTCTCTTGGGGTAGTACGGGCCCGGAGTGATGTGGCAGTCTCTCGTTACTTCGACACTTCGAAGCTCAAKAGATTTTGAATGCAAAGTGTATGGAAATCTCTCGAAGTARTACGAGACCGAAATGACATGGCAACTTGATGTCACTTCGGGACTTCAACGGTTCAACACTTCGACGTTCGGGAGTTTCTGGATGTAAAGCATGAAAATCTCRTGAAGTGATTAGCCAATGCTTATCACTAATTAACTCAGGMTTAAGTCGTGTTTAACATTAAATAMTTCGGGAGTTCGACACTTCGGTGATTAAAACAATGACAAATTTGGACRCTCAAACACCGAAGTCATGGAGTGATTTTCCTAATGCCTTCTATTAAACCTCGTGCGATTCTTTACCCCCAAATGGACGAGAGKCATTGATCTGATTGACCTGTTGGATCTTTACCGTTGAAAATTACCCTGTCCGTTTTGATAATCCAGGCCTGAAAAATGACCACTCTAAATGCTGCGTTTTGTCCATGGGTGTTTCCTGTGCATACAAAAAGGCTTGGTCAACCCGCCGTGAGCTCAATCAATGGAAAACATGATGATAAGCATTTTGAACCAAATACAACATGAAATTATCCTTCAAGAAACAATAGAAACAAGAAATTCACAAAGACTCAATCAACAAAGAAACGAATAAGAACCAAGTCAGTCAATAATGGGAAACCAACTTAACCAACCAGAAGAGGAAAAAATGATGAAGGCATAGGGAAATGAGAGAGGAGGGGCAGGGGTGCAGACCTAGGTTACAACATGGCTAGTGGTGATCCATATTTAGGAGCAGATCGAACTGATTAACAAACTGAATACAATAAACACAGAGATATGAAGAACAACACATATATCCAGTGAACAATATCTTCTATTGAATAAATCAAATAGGATGAAACTGTAAAACTGCAGAACTGAAACACTTGCTCAAATGGTGGTAGCTATCTCTGAGAAGAGATGTGGCTGCTACATGCATCCGTCTGAGAAAAATCCTTACAATGAGGCTCCAAAGGTCTTTTTAATATTACTCATGAATGCAAAAACCCTAGACATCCAAAAACCTAACCCTAGGAGATGAAACACAAAAATTTATGTGGGCCCCTATGGGTAAGTTGGTACCTCAACTTCCCAGGGTCGTAACGTTTGCATAAAAACTCTGTTTTAGGTGTGTGATAACTCGTTGGAAATGTATTTTAGAGGACTACACATTACGTCATCAAACTTTGACTCCGTCTATAGTTTGACTGTGGGGAGCCAAAAAAACACTTTTTAGGGCCGTAAAACGACCCTGGAAGTACAACAAGATGTGATGACATGAAAACATACAAAATAATCTAGTTGGATTAGGTGGGAGGCCACTAGTGTCCAATTGGAAGATGTGTAGGGCTTTAGACAACCCCATGAGTGTATAACCCACAATTACAAACAAGTACAAAAGAACGTGCTGAACAAAAAACTGTCAAGAGGAGTCAGTTGGAATAGGTGGGTGGCCACCTATATCCACCTGGATTAGTCCTCCCCCCTTAGGAAACAATGGTCTCCATTGTGTTGAGTTCCCCCATCAGGTGAGGAAACTTCTTTTGAATTTGGCCCAGGTGAGCTAATTTCCTTAGTGTATGAGTTGCCCTATCTTGACAAGCCTATAAAGTTGGATTCTCTGCTGGCGAGTGTCCTTGAACTATGTGTCCACTATCTGATCAATGGATGCATGTTACATGCATACATGGTTGAGATCTATTGGTTTCAGTTGTTATGTGGTCTCTGAGGTGTCCAATACTGGTGGAAAATATGGCCAAAGGAGGTCCACATTAAACACTGGGTGCAAGCCAAGGAAGGGTGGAGTGTTGAGCTCAAAAACATTGCTACCCACAACCTTGGTTATAGTGTAAGGCCCATAGAGAAGTGGGAAGAGCTTCTGATGGGGCCCTATAAGACACTCTTTTTGAAAATGTAACCAAAATTTATCTCCAATCTGAAACTGGTGCAGTACCCTGTGTTGATCATGGCATTTCTTGTACTTAGCATTGGATTTCTGCAAAATTTCATGGACCTGTTGGTGGATGTGGTAAATCCACTCAATAAATCTGGTGGCTTTGTTAGTCTCAGAATGAACATGGGAAGAATTTTTCTGTGTGGTGGCAAGAGATAGTCCAACATCAATGGGACCCAAGGGTTGGAATCCCATTCCCACCTGAAATGGGCTATGGCCAGTGGAGCTATGGAGAGCCATGTTGTAACTGTGTTGAACATAGGGGAGACTCTCATCCCATGTACGTATATGTTTAGAGTTGTACATGTCCAGGATGTGAAAAATCATCTGATTGGCGACCTATGTTTGGCCGTCTGTTTGGGGGTGGAAATTGTTGGACACACCTACCACACTTAAAGGGGGGGGGGTGAATGAGTGTGGGGCTCTTTTTCCCAAAACTTATCTCTTCACATAAAACTCCTTAGTTAACATTCAACATTTATTCATAACCCATTGTTGTCATTTATAACTAGTTAGATGTGAACATATATCAACAACATATATCAACAACACATATCATCAATAAGTCATCACCACAAGTAACACAAAGAACACAATATGTATGTACAATTTTTCGTTTTATTATGGACAACAATCCGGGGTTTATCAGCAACAACTGAATAGAGTACAACTCTACAAGAGAACCAGCTCTATAATGCAATACTCAACTTACACCCTCAGCACCAACTAAGATGAGGCAACAATCCTCAAAAGATATCAATTTGTCAACAGGTACATGACCTGTCAGTAGTGCAACTCGCGTGTGTACGCGCCCTGGATCACTACAGCCCACGTGTGCACACGACCAGTGTATAATGCAACATGCGTATGCTTCTGAGCAACTAGCATTTTGCTTTGCTTCACATGCTCAGATCCTCTGCAACCTGCAATCAATTTCTCTTCTGTCTTCCACTATCCAAACTGACCCACAGTCAATCAAAACATCTCCAAGCTCTCCAATAGCTTTCTCATGCTCTAAGCATCTAGTCTACCATAACAATCATGTCACCACTGAATCACAAGAGTACTGATCACTGCATCAACCAAATCAACCAAATTGAACCACATCATAGAAGCCATACCAAGAATTCCCTAAGCATTCCCATCACATCAAACAATAGTATTCATAAAGACAATAATGTAATCATACCAGTGTCTCAGTGATAGATCTGAGGCCATAGAATGCAGATTTGGAACCTGCTTAATCATCCAAGAGCTTGGCACCAGCTCAAACACAAGTCTTCACCATTTTATCCACCATACTCTCCCTATCTTCAGACAACCCACATATACCTTAATTTATACGCACCCTAAGCATAGACAACCCGCGTATACCTCATAAACTAGGGGTTTTGAAGTTCCAAGAATTTTACCGTCAAGATCTCCGCATTGCCGAAAACTTGATGCGTCCATGAGATCCTCCTCTCACTTTATTCCTCAAAATAGATCTTGAATCATGCTCAATAGATCCACACCAATAATGCTCAAGAAGCTATCCGTCAATACTCCAAAAGATATTCACAAGAATCTCTCCATTGATCCACAAAAAAGGATGATCTACAAGAGACCATAGCTATCTTATTTATACTTTCATCTTCTTGGTCACTTAACCCATTTTAGGTTAATTAACCCATTTCTAGGTCACTTAACCTATTTTCCATATTTTAGGGTTAACCACTTTCCATGAATAGAAATTTCTCCAATACATTATCATTTAAATATTCCTGCTTGATTTTGTCACTTTAATTTATCATTTAAATAATCCATCTTGAATTTGTCACTTTACTTTATCATTTAAATAATGATTTCTTCTTTTCAAGCATTTTGACTTCTTTGACCTTGGNTAATGCTCAAGAAGCTATCCGTCAATACTCCAAAAGATATTCACAAGAATCTCTCCATTGATCCACAAAAAAGGATGATCTACAAGAGACCATAGCTATCTTATTTATACTTTCATCTTCTTGGTCACTTAACCCATTTTAGGTTACTTAACCCATTTCTAGGTCACTTAACCTATTTTCCATATTTTAGGGTTAACCACTTTCCATGAATAGAAATTTCTCCAATACTTTATCATTTAAATATTCCTGCTTGATTTTGTCACTTTAATTTATCATTTAAATAATCCATCTTGAATTTGTCACTTTACTTTATCATTTAAATAATGATTTCTTCTTTTCAAGCATTTTGACTTCTTTGACCTTGGGGGCTTCAAGCCTTCATATGGGGGTCCTCCAACTTCATAAGGCCATAACTCTCAAACTGTGAGGAGTTATGTGACTTTCCACATACCACCGGAAATGGCATGACAAGAACTATCCATCTAGGATAGTTTCACCAACAACTTCATCATTTGACTATCCCTTATGCCCTTTGCGGTGAGTTTGGCCATTATACTCATCATTGTCCCCAAATCACTGATTTAAATGACTGAAAGACTCAGACAGTATACCACATCCTCTAGCACCGTCTGCCCCTCAGCAAGCCCCACAACAATACGTGCAACAACCCCCCCCCCAGTCGTACTGCAGAATCCCATTCCGCACCAGGGTGTGATAAACACCCAACAAGACATACAACCTACCCCACCACAGTTGGGATAGTATCTCAATCCAAAMAATCCTGCAGATCGTACTATCCTCCTCACTAGTGAGGAAGAAATCCTTCTGCAAACACGTAGTTGTCAATACCATGTACCTGCTGAGTCTCCTCCCATTCCCCCAGAAACAAACCCAGCATCAATGAGCCCCCATTGGTAATCCCTCGCCCTACTGCTGAAACACCTCTTCGTATCCCTCACATCCCATTATGCAGGAATGTCCACAACCCACAAGCTAGGGAAGCTCATAATTACAGTTTGGTCGATGACTTAGCACAAACCCCGACTACCATGTCAGTCTTAGAAGTCCTTCAAAATTTCCCCACTCAGTGGAAATCATTACTTTCTACCTTGGGGGCAGTCGACCCCGCGTATACTCAACTCATCACATTTGATATCGACAGTGGAGAGCCTTGTCTCCTCGCTCTAATCACTTTTCAAATCCCAGTAAAAATTTAGAACATTACAGTTCATTGGTGCATCATCAATGAAGGTGCATCCACATGCATTATGTCCAAATCTATATGGAAGAAACTTGGTTCCCCCGAACTCATCCCATTTGCCATTACCTTAAGAGCTTATAATGGACGACCATCGTCTCCTGAAGGGCTCTTCCAAAATGTCCCCGTAGAACTCAGGGGAAAGACCATTCTCATCGACATTGAAGTTATCGATGCCCCACTCGATTATAATATCTTGTTCGGTCATAGCTACATGTATGCTATGAAGGAAGTTGCCTCTTCTGTCTTTCGAATGATGATGTTCCCCCATAACGGGAAGATCATTACCATTGACCAAGTCTCACATTACGAGCCTAACCCTTTTTCCAACATCGATAACATTCTCCCTCTCATACACACAAGTCATGACACATACCCACTCATCGAAACGGGTCCTAGAATTTTCAAAGACCCATCATTGTTAGGAACTTACCATGGTGCACCACCGCTCCTTCATCGTTCCAATCAAGTATGCATCGTATCATCCAACGGAACTGACATAGAGGATACCCTTCCTCCTAGGGAGCCTTCTATCATATCTAACATCCAACTAGTCGCAGAGCTCCCCCATCATGAGCCTCCTATGAACTCGTCGACTCCACTAGTTCACAATTTCACCTCTCCCCAAGGCCATATCCCAGTTTGGGAGACAGTTCCCCAAGCCGTTACTCAAATCCCCTTCTTTTACCCTCCACCAGGCGTACAATCTTTCCAAGTAGCCACAACACTTACCCTCCCTAATATGGTGTTAGCAATTCTAGTTTGGTATTTACATCCACCAGAGATGGTCCCTCAACCATCCCTTCCCCCCCAAACGGAAGAAATCCCAATGATGATTCCGATACTCACTCCTACCATACCCTCTCCACCCCCACTCTTTAACCTCCCTACCACAACTGGGGGTAGGCGAAAGAAGAAGGAGCCCACAACTACACTTCCCCCACACGTCCAACCTCCTTGCATGCTATGTGAGAAAGATGGACACCAAACCAATAGCTGCCCATCTCTACCCGAGTTACGGAACCTGATTCCACTCAATCAAACACCATCAACGCTCGCCACTGTAGCAAGTACTGCCACTACCACCCCTCACTCAAGTAGTAAAGGGCTGCGAACCAAATTTGCTTGCGCCATATGTTCAGAATATGGCCATTATACACACCATTGCCCAACACTATTGCGTTTCCGGCAGACATTAGCTGCAGTACACCAAAGCTTCCAAAAAAAACCCAATCCAGCTACATCATCCATACCAAAAATCACTGACATCCATTATGTCATGACTTCAGTCAATGAACGTATGAGATGCCCTTGCTCTCTATGTGAATCCTTAGATCATTTTACATATCAATGTCCTATGATCATTGAATACAGGCAACACCAATTGACCCTGATTCAAACCCCTGTTCCCCTTACAGAATCAATGATTGACCTTACCTCATCACTAGCGATTCTTCATATCATTTCTCCTGAACCCGAGGCACTCTCGATGCCTCCATGNCTTCAGTCAATGAACGTATGAGATGCCCTTGCTCTCTATGTGAATCCTTAGATCATTTTACATATCAATGTCCTATGATCATTGAATACAGGCAACACCAATTGACCCTGATTCAAACCCCTGTTCCCCTTACAGAATCAATGGTTGACCTTACCTCATCACTAGCGATTCTTCATATCATTTCTCCTGAACCCGAGGCACTCTCGATGCCTCCATGGTTCTTGGATGACTTATCCAAGGATTCACCTCCAAATCCCCCCAATTCTCCCATTCATTTCCCTACGAAAATTTTACATCCAACTACCACTAGTACTCCTCAGTACTTTGATATTTG
>JASDQU010244549.1:49183-60628 GCA_032191745.1 Picea mariana
CCAAGAGTTGATAGGTGGTGGTGAAATCCAAATATTGCTAATAAAGTTGGGTCCACTCAGATGGCTCATGTCCACAGGAATGGAGAACATTAATGAGTGCAACCATGAGAGGTCGACTGAGGAAGTCAGCAACACAATTTGTGCTCCCTGCCTTATACTTGATGTTGAGATGGAATTACTGCAGGTAGGTGGACTGTTACACATGAAATTTGCACAGCTAGGTACCTCACCCTAAGTGTCGTAAGTGTCATATAAGTGTCTCATACACCTTGACACCATGGAATAACCTATGTCACAATCCCTAGTCAATGTGGAAGAGGGATATATTACATGAAGGCCAAAATACCAAGTGCACATGAATTATTATTAATATTCATGAAAAATAAATTAATCAAGTGTGAGAATCCACCTCACATTTGGCTTCCTATTTTTAGGGAAGGTGGAGGATCTCATGAATGGTTGAAATATTTTCTCCTTTAAATCCTTGAGAGATATTTCCTCCCTAAAATCCTTAATAGATATTTTCTCCCTAAATATCTTTTAGATCCATTTTTAGTGGATCCGATGAGTGATCCTTTCCATGGTGGTTAAGCCTCCAAATACTGTATAATGAGGGCTTTCCACGGAGAAGGAATGGTGGAAATTTGAGGTATCAAACCTATGGTCTTGGGAGAAATATTTGGGATATGAAACCTATGATTTTGGGAGTTTTGTGCAAGGGTTGGACAAGGAGGACTTGGGGAAGCTGCTGCATCTATAGTTTGTAAGTATTTCTTTAAGAGTTCTCATTAATATATTGCTTGGAGTATTTCCTTCTAACCTATGTCTCTTTACATATGTTTGTCTTATATATGGATTTGATTGGACTAATCTTATAGAGTAGAGTAGGAGTTATTTGTATTGCTGTCTATTGCATTGCAGGTGTCAAACAATGCTAAGGAGCTCAGAGATCAAGCTCAAGTTGGAGCAACGAGGACAAACATTGAAATAAGGTGCATCATACTTTATTCATTCTCCTTCTCTTTCTGATTAGTTATTTAGATTCAAAGGAATGTTAGTGTCCAATGTTAGCATATTTCTGTCTTGGTAATAGGGGTCTAGAATCCAAGAGGATATTCACTTCTCTGTAGGGGGATTTTCCTACAGCATAAATTGGTGACTCCATTGGGGATCAAAATTGATTTTTATTTCCTTGGATTGTCCCTGACTTTGTCCCACCTTTTAGATCATTTTCATTGTTGGTCACGATACATTACCTTTCTCCCATCTTCACTAGCATTTTCACCAATTTCTGTGAATTCTGTGTGAGTTTTTCTAAGTTTTTTGGCTCTGGTGTAAATTTATGGGAAGGGTAGCGCTCCCCTATAGTGCATCACACAACATTGATATCTAATCAATTATCCCCTACAGTTATTTACAGAGCTCTATAGCACTCTGTGTTAGAATATAAGTGGATGTGCTCGTTTTACCATTGATAATACCCTTGTCACCCAACCATAGGCCAAAGCCACCCTCTGAGCACCTTAACCTTGACAAAGAATCACTCTGGAAGCAAACCCTAGGCTAGATAGCCAAACAAAGGATAGCACACCTTTCCCCAAGGATAGCCCACCAATAAGAGCTGATCAGATAGTCCAAACCCTATCCAAGAGATAGTCCAAGCGTAACTGCTAGCTGCAGCAGCTGCAACGACAACTCTCCTCCAAACTCACGCACAAGACTGGGCACTGCAGTGCACACAAGTTGTTGCTTTGCAATTCTGAGACTGCCTGCCGGAATGAGAACTAGCCTCCTATATTTATACTAATTCTGGCTAACTGCCTGGGCCGACTTCTCATTATGGGTATCTGTTTGTTCAATATATATTATTATTTCTGGCTGACCTCTTCTCTTGGAGGATAATAACCTAATATAAATTATCTTCTTGAGCTGACAAGTCTTCTAGGATTATTAGCCAACTCATTAGGTTTTCTTATTGCTTCCCAGTGTATTCTATCCTTGTCAGGTTTACACGTGGAGGTAAATACCTTCTGCATCTACCATAATATCAACACTACCTCCTATCTAGGGAGGTATTACAGGTAATGGTCTTGAGCACAAAACATACCATTCACCCAGTAGCATCAACATAGTTATATAGAATAGATCATGAGCATCATCATCATCTCTTGAAACCATACTCTATCTGAGTAATCATACATGATGCTCACTCCACAGAGTGATACAAGAGCCATTCTTCTAATCTAGAAGATTGGATGTTCTGAACCATTTTCTGTCTGGAAAATATCTATTCATCATTCATCTGGCTGATAATTATTTCCAATAAACTGTTGATAATCTTCAAGGCAATCAGAACAAAATAGAACACAACTGTGTCTATCTATAGTAGTACATAACTACAATCCAGTGGTACACTACCACACCAAGTAACACACAAGTACTTGATCATCAATGTATAGTCATGAATAGTGGAACACATCGACCACAATAGTATACATTTACTGTCATATAGTCTTCATAACAATCATCTGATACCAACCTACACATAAATAATGTTACGATATAAACTGAATCATCTGAGGCAATCTTTCACTCACATATGTGAGATCTGAAAGAATATCTTCCCTTAGAGTAGAATAATGAGATATCTAGACTATTCTTTTCAAGCAAGGAAGAATAACTGTCCTGTCTTATGAACCTGGACCATTCCCCACCCTAGGCCATTCTTCCTACACTAATCAAAGTGCACCCTGGAAAGAATGTATAAACCCTAAGGAATGCCTGTCCCTGATTGCTGAGCCTGGAACATTCCCCACCCTGGGCCATTCCTCCTACACTAATTAAAGTGAACCTTGGAGAGAATGTATAAACCCTAAGGAATGATTGTTCAGACCATTTCCTCTATTAACTACAAGAGGAAAAGACTGTCCTGTATCAACCTCCAAAACGAACCATTCCTCATGTTAACCACAATGAGAAATCACTGTTTGGCGAGGCGGTCCAGTATTCTTGAGTAACCCTCAAGAAGAGAGACTTCCCTAGACCACTCCCCATGTTAACCACAATGGGAAGTCACTGTCTATGATACATCAATGATCTGGACCATTTCCCATGTTGACCACAATGGGAAATTGCTGTCCGTTAGAAATCTCAATCCACTTTCCAAACTGGAAAGGAAGCTGCTCATCCAGGACCATTTTTCGAACTGAAAAATGACTGTCCATAAATTAATACATATCAATGCTCCCTCCCAATCTGAGAGTCATCTCTTCCTTTTTTAATAAGGAAGTCGTTTCCATGAGCTCCAGCTTGAGTACACAAACTCTTTCATCTTGGATAGAAGCTTTACCAATATGTCTGTTTATATGCTCATCCGTGGAGATATGTATTGGAGAACCTCTTTCTCCTTTCTGAACTTCATCATGGATAATGTAATGCTTGATTTAAAATGTACTTCATTCTGGAGCACTGGTTTTTCTTTGAAGGATTCATGTAGCTCTGATCAATAAAGTATATCATTGTTGGGACACTGGCACATATCCATGTGGCACTTCTTCTATCACCATGAGATCTGATCTATTGAGTAATCATCTTGATACAATATCTCTGTTATAGAGAATATTCACCATGCTTCTACTATGCATGTTGTGTATGTGTTATATTCTTTGCATGTGTGTGTGTGTGGGCGCGTCAGATACGCCAACTGCGTCTGACGATCCCTAGCAGATTTTTGCTATTTTTAGTGGATTTTGCTATTTTTAGTGG
Source organism: Picea mariana (assembly GCA_032191745.1). NCBI lineage: Eukaryota > Viridiplantae > Streptophyta > Pinopsida > Pinales > Pinaceae > Picea > Picea mariana. The sequence goes on from JASDQU010244549.1 coordinate 52,949, forward strand.
ATTTGTAAATTAATCCTGGATTAAGGGATTAGGGTTTTGGTATCTACGGAATACCTAAAAACATTGTATATATTGTATGGTGAATGGTGAAATTCGATATAATGAAAATAAGAAAGGTTTTCCTGGTTGAGGGTTTCCGGTATAAAATCTCTGTGTAGTCTGTGTATGAGCCATTGATTAATTTCTGTATTGCTTAAGAATCTATATGCATTGCTTTACTTCATAGGTTTAAAAATTACAGTACATTGGAGGTTCTTCACCAAGTTATCTTCTTCCATCTATATATAAGAGTCTCTTTCTGGTATGCCTCAAAGTCTTGAGGTTGCTCTTCATATGCTCTTTGTTCAATTGCTCTGGAGAATAGTCTTTGCATTCATATTGATGTAGCACTCCAACCCATGGATGATATAATGACTCATGTAGAGGTATGTCTGGTTTACCTGAACGAGAAATCATCATAGTCTTGTCCCTTTGTCTGGGAGAACCTCTAGTTCTGAATCCTTCAATGCTTTCATTTATAAGTCTTATGTACACTGTTTTTCATCACAACTTTCAGTTCTGTTTGATTGCTTTCATATTAGGTTGGTAATCTTGTGATTTTCGATACAATGAAAGGTTGTTCAGGCTTCTCTTCTTTCTTGGAATCTTCATGTTCTTCCTCATGTTTTTCTTTAGATTTTGGGTCCATGGAGTTTATTATAGATTCCATGCCCTAAAGATTCCACTTCTTTTCTTTTATCATAGGATCACGGATCTGGATGGACAACCAGGGATACTTTAAATCTTCTCTTCGAAGAATACTTCTTTTGAGGTTGAACTGAGAACGTACTGTCTTTCATGGTTACTACCATGGATATATACTTCATCATCTTCAATGGATCATAGGATTAGCTCCCTCCTAATCCTTTCTTCATGTATGAGTGCATATAATTGACTACCTCTGTCTAACAGATTCCACGCTTTTGTATGCATATTTATTGTCTTCTACAATATATAATTGGCTGTCTTTGTCTAACCAAGTCCATGCTTCCATCTTGTTGTCTTCTACAAAACGTCATAAGTCTTTCTCCAATTTCCTCTTGATTGTTGACTTCTTTCTATCTTTGCTTCTTCTAAGTCTATTCATGATTGATTCAACTTATCTTGTAATAGCTTCCACATGATTTTTTTGATGTATTTCATTCTTTCATGTATTATCTAATGACATCAATCCTTATCTTGTTGTTCTTCCACCGGTATAGTTCTTCTTGGAACACGTTATCTTCTAAGAGATAGCTATACAAGATATGTACAAAGACGATGCAAACAAGACATGTACAAGGAATAAGAAGAGTATTGTTACCTTTAGAAGAAGAAGTCTCTTTCATCCTGCTTAGTCTTCTTTGTAAGTCCCTTTTCTTCGGAAGATGATGCTTCGTGTTTCTTCTTCGTTTTCTTTAGCTCGGGACAATGATTCTTGTAGTGGCCATACTTTCGACAGTTGAAGCATTGTACTTCTGAAATGTCTTTCTCTTGATTTGGCTTCCTCCTTGAACCAAACTTCTTTTTGTTCCTGAAATTCTTGAATCTTGCTGTGAAGGCTTGATCATCGTACTTATTTTGGGGTTTCTCTTTTGCACTAATCCTTGATTCTTCTTGAGCACAACGAGTCCAAAGTTCTTCAAATGTCAGATACTCCTTCCTTGTGTTCATGCTTGTGGAAAATGCATCCCATGTCTTGGGAAGACCATTGAGTACTATGTTTACCAATTCCTTCTTTGAAATAATTTCTTCAATAGATTGTAGTTGATCTCTTAACTGAGAGATTCTCACAAAGTATGATGTTACGCTGTCATCATCATTCATCTTCATGTCACAGAGCTCATTCTTTAGACTCATTATTTGTCCAATGTTTCTGACTAAGAAGAGGTTTGTTAGGGCATCGTACATCTTCTTTGATGATTCAAGATGGGAGATGTAGGGTATCAAGTGGTCTTTTATGGATTCCACTATGTTACTCATGGCATTGATGTCATCGTCTTTGAACTTCTCCATAACTGTAACGTTTTGTGGTTCCTTCTTCAAACTCTGGTTCTACGATCTTTCCTTTCACAATATCCAACACTTTATTCTTGGCAAGGATGAGGTCAATCCTTGTATTCCACGCTCTGAAGTTAGAGGCTCCATCTAACTTGTTCTCTAACTTCATAGAATAAGTCATGGCTACTTTGACTTGGTCAAACCTTAGATTTGACCACAAACTCAAACTTGGCATCTTGTCTTGTTGAGAGTACCAAGAGATGCGCTAGGCTAGGGCGCACTGATTTGTCCGAAGATTAGGTCAATCCCTTCACTTAAGGTGCTTCAATGAGAGGATTAGGGTTTCTGCAACTGCACCTGCTAGTAACCCTAACGACAATGCTTTGGTGACTGCTCTTGCTAGAAACCCTAGCGACAATTCTTCAATGAGCTTAATATCCTTCTAGATATGTTTCCTTCCAGTGATTAGACTGAATGACGGAGGTGTGGGCCCATAACCTGTTAGAGTATAAGTGGATGTGATTGTTTTACCATTGACAATACCCTTGTCACCCAACCATAGGCCAAAGCCACCCTCCGAGCACCTTAACCTTGACAGAGAATCACTCCAGAAGAAAACCCTAGGCTATAAATCCAAACAAAGGGTAACACACCTTTCCCCAAGGATAACGCACCAATAAGAGCTAATCAGATAGTCCAAACTCTAGCCAAGAGATAGTCCAAGCGTAACTGCTAGCTGTAGCAGTTGCAAAGACAACTCTTCTCCAAACCCGCGCACAAGACTGGGCACTGCAGTGTGCAGAAGTTGTTGCTGCAATTTTGAGACTGCCTGCCAGAATGAGAACTGGCCTCTTGTATTTATACTAATTATGGCTAACTGCCTGGGCCAACTTCTCATTATGGGTATCTCTCTGTTCAGTATATATTATTATTTCTGGCCGACTTCTTCTCTTGGAGTCTAATAACCTAATATAAATTATCTTCTTGAGCCTACAAGTCTTCTAGGGTTATTAGCCAACTCATTAGGGTTTCTTCTTGCTTCTCAGAGTATTCTATCCTTGTCAGGTTTACATGTGGAGGTAAATACCTCCCGCAGCTACCATAATATCAACACTTTGTTCCCTTGAGTTAGGGAGTGCTAGTCTCTTTTTTTGGAGGTTTTTTGCCTTTTTCTGCTCAGATTTTTGAAGTCTGTTTTGCATAGGTCTTTTCCCAGAGTCTTTATTTTGGTTTGTGGAGTTGTTTGGGTTGAGATTTGTTACTTATCACTTCCTATTGTCTTGACTTGAGCTTGAAACATTTTTAGAATTGTGAAATTTCTCTTTCTTGCTGTTTGTTTTGTCGGGACAGTTTGAGTGATTTCTCTTTCTCCCTGTCTTTTCTTGGATTCTTCTCTGAACTTTCTTGTGTTCCTTAAATGCTTGTTCATTGTCGAATCCTTGATTGATTTCTTGTTAGAACTTGTTATCTCTTACTTGTTTTCTTTCAATTCTCATTGCTTTGAGTGCATGCTTTGTTTTTAGCCCTTTTTTCTTTGTGTCTTTTGCATCTCCATCTAAATCGTCTTTTAATTGAAAGTAGTGGAGCATCAATGGATTTGCATTTACTTTCTTTATACATTAGAATAAAAAAAAGAAGATAGTTGCATTCTTGCTTTTGGGTAATATAGATAGGTTGATTGCATGTGGGAATCGGGTGTTTTGTTGAAGAAAGCGGAACATCTTCTCCATCCCGTATGTAGGATTCATTGAAGAAAAATATTTGCATCTCATCCTTTGCATTCTTTTGGAGTCGATTCCTAACATCATAAGTTTCACTTTCACACCCTTGAGTAAACAATAGCCTTAAAAATGAAGCACTTATAAAATTGATCAGACTTTTTTATATTTTTCGGTAGCAAACCTAAATTACCAAGTGTAGGGCTTTGGAATAGGTTGAGGATAACTTTCCAAAGATATAAAACAAACATATAATCTTGTGCTAGGGAGAGGTAAATCCAATTTTTCGTATAAGCATAGCTGGGATCCCCCTCTCACACAGGGGTTACACATGAGGTCGCATTCGGGAGAGCAACGAAGATTGACCCTCCGAGGCTTAACTGTTCGTAGTAGTCAGATCTTATATTGGGGGTTCTTCTTGAGGTCCAAATGTATTCATTTGGTATCAGTGCTTCGTGAATTCCAAATCCGTTTGAGGTCCTCAGGAGTTATACCAATCCACTTGTCCTCAGTTCTCTTGAAGGATTTCAAGCTTGTTATCCTGCCCATACATTTAGACTCGACTGTTGGATGTACCCGCCCAGAGGTTCACTGTGAGTTGGTGACCTTAGTAGCCATATCCGTTAGGGTCCTTACATGAGGTGACGGTGAAGGGAAGTCTTCACTGTACCTGTAACATATGTTGGTCAAACTCACTCGGGCTCCTTGGAGGGTAAATCCACGTTTATTGTGTGGAAGCTTGCACCAAGGCGCAAGTCTATTAAGCAAGTCACCAATGTAACTGATCCACCCACTCTATCCTAGCCCCTTCCTATATTGATCTCACGATGTTGGATTTCATCACCAACTAATGGTTTCATTGTGGTAAGGTTTGTTTGATTGTTTACTTCTTAAATTTGTAGTGTGTGTTGTTTGTTTTCCTTAGTGGACCTTAGGTCGAGTCAGTGTCAATGGCATCAACTCATGGGATTACCAATGGAGGAACCCATTTTCATAGGGAACCTTTTTCCTTTCCTTCTTTTGGAAACATTAGTCCTTCGTGCGTTGCCACACCGAGTCTTCCGGGAGTCATGATCAGATTACCGGTTTGGTTGTTTCCCACTCCAGTGATCTCGAATCCTCCCAGTGCTTCGAATGCACCTAGTGATTTGAATGCACCTAGTGTTTCAGGTGTAAGCACACCACTCACACATTAACCTCATGTCGACCTTTCTCTTTCTTCACCCATCAGGTCTCCTTCCTTTTCTCCTTCTTCGCCTAGTCAAAGCTCTAAAGTGAGTAGCTAGGTTGATAAGAAGAAGAAGAAACATAAAGAGAAAAAAAAGAAGAACCAGAAAGGGATGTTAGTGTCCATTTGCACTTTTTTGTCTTGGTATAGGGGTCTAGAAAGAAAGAGGATATTCACCTGTCTGTAAGGGGATTTTCCTACAACAGAAATTGACGAATCCACTGGGTATTTTCCTACAAAAGAGGTCTTGAGCATAGTTTTCCTCTTTGTTGGCAAGGTCGTTAAAAAATGAAACAAAAATATGGGGATTGAACCCGAAACCATGAGCATAGTTTTGCTTCTTTGTGGAAAGCTCATTAAAAAATGAAACAGAGGTCCTCAGCATATTTATTTTCCTGTGTCAAGCTCGTTAAAAAATGAAATAGTCACCTCTCCCATTGAGTCAATTATTTTCACTAGATATCGAGTCGAGTCTTTAGCTAGATCTCGTATATGTGGAGTCGAGTCTTTCATTAGGGCTCGTATTTGAACCTTCCTTTCATCCGCCCTTCTCCTTTTTCTTCGTCTAGTACAAAAATTGGTGACAACCTCAAAGTCGACGAATGAAATAAAGATTGGTGGGGCATGTATCCAACCTTTGATTATCATTCTAGAGTTAAGATGCTAGATTTTCAATATGGGGACAAAGTACCAACCATCCATGGGTATCCCAACCTTTGGAAATTACGTTGGGAATTTACAAGCATAGTTTAATTTTGTTTCAAGCTTGTGTAAAAATGAAACCAATACCGAGCTTAGTATTTGTTCTATCTCGTGCTTGTAAATACATGAGAATGTAATCAAGTAGACTTTTATCACTTTTTCAGACTCGTAAAGGTTATATGAAAAAGGAACCCCCTCGAGTCTCCTTTAATCTCTTTTCAGACTCTCTAAACATGAAAATATTGCCGAGTGATCTTGATTTCTTTCACACTCGTTAAAAGGTTTGACAGGGTGTCTTTCAAGTGGTAGTTTATCTCTTTTTCAGTCTTGTGAGACAAAAATTATGAAAAAGGACAAAGTTGGAGTTGCCTTTAAGTTCTTTTCAGACTCTCTAAACATGAAAAACCACCGAGTTTTCATTCTCCGGACTCGCTAAACTACACATTGAAGGGCCCATATGGGAACGAAACCTTACTTTTTCCAGTTCGTTAAATAAAGGAAGAGGAACTTAACGAAGGTGATTTATATCAAGCATGTGTTACCCTCCTCGATCTCGTTAGATTAAAAAGAGGTACTCATCTATCTGGGTGGGGGAAAAATTGAAGGAAGTGGGTCAAGTTTTTGAGAATCCTTTATGGCAGCTTTTGTCGCTCTTGAACATGGCACCTGTTTGCATCTCATCTTAAAGTTGGGTATTCCTTTCTCTAAGTCATACCAATTCCATGTGTCGCCATAATTTTTTGTCCAGTCGAAGAGCGCTCTTATTTTCATCACATTGCATTTTTGGTACTCATCGAGTCAATGATGCCAAGTCAGTTGTCGTGCCTCATCATGTTCAAGGGAAGTGTCACTTCAAACCATCCATCTGCAATATTTCCAGTTTCCATTTCCTGTGTCAGTCCATACTCATTCGATTCACCATCTTACATCACTTTCCTATTTTCAGTTTCATGTCATTGATGGGGGATACATCAAGGCCCTCCTTCAACGAGTCTTTTCCTATCGACTTCAACACATCATCCATGAATTAGAATTAGAAACCAGTTAGTACCTTGGGACCTGCATGCCTCAATGGTAGGCCTCCTCGCTTATGACAGTAGGTTTACATCATTGACCTTGTTATCCCCTAGCCTAGGGATAACTAAGGAGATTATGTCTCGAGGCCCACAGGTCCTCGACATGGAGTACCAAGAGCTAGATCGACTTGAGAATGGCCCTGGAGGTCCCATACTTTCCTTCTTTAGCACCTCCATTTTGTCATCAACAACAAAATCCATCACATCAACCTGGTCCTACAACATAAATGGATCTTTCTCCATGAGGTAATGAGTACGGGTATCATGGTATGTGTCACTCTGATTCTCAAAACAATTTGAATATGCACATTTAATTCCTTTTTCTTCTAACATGTGCTTGGACCTTATGCCTTTCCACTTGACCACACCTAGGGGGAATGACATGATGCCCTAGTAAGCTGGTTCCCATGGGGTTTGATTTTCCACTTGGGGGATTCATGAAAGGTCATCTTCCATTCCCACCAAACTTACCACTTTTAATCTTTCGCCCACTCATCCATCCCATTACATTGGTCTGGGCATTGGGTTGGCCAAATATATAAGGGTTGTACCTTAACTTATGGGAAGAAGGGGATAAAGGCCTAGAGGGTAAAAGTAGTTGGAAAAAGATAAAAGCCAAAAGAATGAAACCTTGAGATGCTTCAACCAGGGATCCTCGAGAAAGCAATAAAAAGATTCTTAGCAAGAAACAAAGGGACCCATAAAAAAATAATAAATCAAGACCTGGTTGGAGGATAGGGGGTCTCATCATGAGACAACCTATTAGGTCCATGGGAATGTATCAGTATGCCACTACCAATAGCTGGTCACCACACTAGGGTAGTGGCTCTTGGTGGCATATCCAAGAGAAAGGGGCTCTCATCATGAGCCAACCTTCTCATTTCTGTGAAATGCTTGTGGGTAACATTTCCACCACTGGTCACCACGCCAGGGAAGT
>JASDQU010244550.1:55616-66309 GCA_032191745.1 Picea mariana
AAGGTCAAGCCCTCTCGCAGACTTAAGGTGTTGGTCGTGTGGTGTATGGTAAGAACCAGGGGCTGGGGGCTTAGCCCACGACCCCTTTTCCCTTCCAACCAAACTTTCTATTAAACTCAAATATCTAATTTGCCACTTGTATATCAAGGAACAATGTGTGGTGTGTTGGTAGCAATGGCTTTGTTAAGACCTTTGGTGGATATAGAGGTCATGGGGTTGAGCCCCATTGATTCCATATCTTTTATATAAAACTAGCCATTATAGGCCAATGGGAGGGTGCCACATGGAGGCCTCTCATTGCCCCTCCTATGCCACGTGTCATTACATCATTGGACCACTTAGAGTACAAACTGCCAACTTAGCTGCTGACTGTGTGTTGAGGGGTCTGAGATCCCTTTAACACAACATCAGGAACCAAACCCGCCTTAGAGGCTCAATTAGACTTTGCAACATTTGATGGTGGAATGGTTCTCTAGATCTTTCGATATAGCTAATTTATTGATGGGATTTACTTGGTGATTGACAAGATATCTTCCTATGAAAGTTCCTCCTTGAGTTTAAACGTTCTCTTTTTTTCCTTTTATTTTATTAGATGAGTTTGATAAAATGAGATGTGCTGGTATAAACCAACTGATAGAAGGGATTCTTAACTACTGAAGAAGGCTGAGCTTGGGACAACCCTCATGCTCAAGCATGCAGACAAGGATATTCACACATATTACAAGCCTAGTACTAATACATTAAGTTGTTGGTATTTCATCATTGAATGAAATACAATTATCGTAAGAAAAATATGCATGTAATAAGATGATTGCAAGAAAAATAGTTTCCTTAGATATAACATCAATCACACATTAGCACAACGATTTGCTTTCCATCATTAAGAACAGAAGAACTGCAAAAATATGGAAACAAATAACTTATCAATAGATTCAGAAACTCTTACTCGTTACAACATCAATTACTGAAATAAAAGTTGGAAGTANCTATTAAACTCAAATATCTAATTTACCACTTGTATATCAAGGAACAATGTGTGGTGTGTTGGTAGCAATGGCTTTGTTAAGACCTTTGGTGGATATAGAGGTCATGGGGTTGAGCCCCATTGATTCCATATCTTTTATATAACACTAGCCATTATAGGCCAATGGGAGGGTGCCACATGGAGGCCTCTCATTGCCCCTCCTATGCCACGTGTCATTACATCATTGGACCACTTAGAGTACAAACTACCAACTTAGCTGCTGACTGTGTGTTGAGGGGTCCGAGATCCCTTTAACACAACATCAGGAAACAAACCCGCCTTAGAGGCTCAATTAGACTCTACAACATTTGATGGTGGAATGGTTCTCTATATCTTTCGATATAGCTAATTTATTGATGGGATTTACTTGGTGATTGACAATATATCTTCCTATGAAAGTTCCTCCTTTAGTTTAAACGTTCTCTTTTTTTCCTTTTCTTTTATTAGATGAGTTTGATAAAATGAGATGTGCTGGTATAAACCAACTGATAGAAGGGATTCTTAACTACTGAAGAAGGCTGAGCTTGGGACAACCCTCATGCTCAAGCATGCAGACAAGGATATTCACACCTATTACAAGCCTAGTACTAATACATTAAGTTGTTGGTATTTCATCATTGAATGAAATACAATTATCGTAAGAAAAATATGCATGTAATAAGATGATTGCAAGAAAATAGTTTCCTTAGATATAACATCAATCACACATTAACACAACGATTTGCTTTCCATCATTAAGAACAGAAGAACTGCAAAAATATGGAAACAAATAACTTATCAATAGATTCAGAAACTCTTACTCGTTACAACATCAATTACTGAAATAAAAGTTGGAAGTAATTCCTCCTCAATCCAATCACATAACGCATTTGATGAAAAACATAATTTTTTCTCTGGTCCTAAACAAGACTTCTCAATTAAGGTTGTTTAGAAATATTTCTTTACAATTCCCAAAAAGAGGGTCTCTTCCCGAAACCGTCGGCCTTTTCTAAAAGGTCAATCCTTTTATTTATAAAGAATCACTAACTAAAAATAGCTGCTACAAGTTTAAGTTAAGTAAAAGAAAATAGTGCCATGTGGCGCTTGATCTCTTTGTTATCTAGAAATCATCTCGTGGTTCTATTGGAGTGGATGACTCTTCTCATATTTTGACCACTTGACAAAGAGATCCTCGCATGTGTTAGCATACGGGAACCTGTGCCGATCCATCGGGGATGAAAGGATTTCTTTCACTTCTACTTCTCGTTCTCTGTATTTGATGATCTTGGCATTCAATTGTTGCAGAACTACACAAGTCTTGATCGGATGTTCCATAAACTATTGTATTTGACTTGGTGTCATGCTTGCCACCTATGCGATCTCCACTACCCATTCTGAGTCTTGTTCTGCATGTCGCTTGACTATGTCATGCAAGTCGATAAAGTCTTTGGGTGAGACGAATTCTGGGAGGCCAATGCCTTTCATCTCCCAGTTGATCTTTTCTCATCCTTTTTCTCACTCGGCCCACTTCTTTTGTATCTCCCGCTGAGGTTCCTGGGCCATAATTACCAAGTATTCGAATTCTTTCTTGATCTGAGATATGTTGCTATCCCTTAGCACTCGAATACCATGCTCCTCTGCATCTCAGCCCTTCTCCACTATGCTGATGTAGTCAATTATTTCTACCACTTGGTATGCGTTTTCATACCATCTCTCCACGTCCTTGTAGGTTTCCAATTCCATAAGGGTATCTTCTTGGAAATTGACTATACCTGCAGTGAAAAAATGTCTTTCGCTTGTGAAATTTTCATAAGCATCTTAGAACTCACTCTTCATAAACATCGTGGATTGCGTTGTCTTGATAGTATTTTTCCAAATGGCGTAGATGATCTAGCTCCTTTAGTGCAACAACCAGTTCCTTTTCATCTCACCTTTCTCGATCCAACGTGGTATCAGTGATAGCCATCCCTACGTCGATGAGCTCAAATGTCTTTGCATGTTCTGTACTGAGCAACTTCTCCTCTATGGTGATGAGAATCGAGCTATCCAGCGGGAGTCTTCTCTTCTTAGTGATCCTTTTCATGATAACTTTCCTCTTCCTTTCATAAGCGATCGCTTGTATATCGGCGACCTCATCAACAGGCTTAGAGATTTGATGTTCTCCCTAGGTTAGAGTGTTTCCCAGAATACCTACTATGTGTATTTGTTCTAGGACTGGTTCATGTACTTATTTCATATGCTCTGATGGCTTGACCTCCGTTTGGGGTTCATCGATTGGTGAGGTATCAACCAAAATTGAAGAGCCAGTGATAGGTTCAATACTTACTTAGTGATCGAATTTTGAAGTTTCGATCTCTTGCTGTTGCACTTCCTCCTTTTGTCCACCTGATCCTAGCTCCTCTTTGAAGCTATCTTTTAGAGTCCCTGACAGGTCGAGAAACTCAGTGTCTAAGACACATTTAGCCTCATGGTCTCACTGCAGAGGGTTTTGAACTGATGCATCAAGACTTGAAGCAGATGTTTTCTCAAGTTCCTTCTCCTATGTAATTGGTATCAAAGTTACCTGTGAGACCTCCGAACCCTCCTCGTCGTCATAGATGGTTATTAGATCAAACAGGGGATTTGGCACACCTGTTTCACCTGGTGTTCTTGGACTTTCAAACTGGGTTGGAATGGTCACTGATGATATAATCTGTGGTGATGGAACTCTAGGGTTTTCCAAACTAGTGATTTCCTCCAATTGTATTGACTCTAATCCATTTGGCTCCTCTCTGATTGTAATTGGGTTGTTCAAGGGGATCCCCATCATTTTTATGATTTGAGGGTCGTTCTCTAGCTGGTTGATGACTCTCTGGGCTCCTTCTAACAACAACAACCCTCTCCTTTGTGCCTCTGTGGTTTCTGCTGCTCTGATTTCTTCTCTAACCCTCAGAGATTCTTGAGCCGACTTCTCTATTGTTTCGACTTGCTCATCCATGCTGATAGATTTGAACCTCATAATGCTCATGTTATCTTTCCCTTATAATACCTCCTCCCAATCCTGAGCCCATTCTATAAAAATCTCATCTTTGAACTTGTCATGTGCGTATGGCCAACAAGAAGAGACTTGTGAAACGTGTTGGAGGACAAGGCCTTTAGGGTCATGCTTGTGAAACCGACCTGTCAGGAACCTGTATTCTAGCTGAATCAAACCCTCTTGTTTAACTTGAGTTATGTCCTTCACTATATAAAACCCCACATGGAAACCGTAGAGTATAAATACTCATTTCTTGTCCTTGACCAAAGTGGCATTATAGCCTTGCACGATAGTCTGATAATATATTTCTCCTACAATGAGTCGGTCTGGGACGTGACCAAGGAGAAAATGTGGTGCTCCGATGGCGCCGAACACCCTGATATAGGTTGTGTGTTCATCTAGATACTAGTGGCCTACCTTCGAGATCATTTTCTTGGTTGCTACAGACAACCTTGGGCATTCCTTTCTAAATATAATGAAATAAACCCGAGCGATGAATTCATCACAAATAAGGGCATAAGTTTTTTTGTACTTGTTCTCCCATAGGATGCTGAAGTATACATGAACAGGCAGTTCTGCAACATGCCAACTCAATTTCATATCGACGAAGACATTCCTGAAGTAGATACATCTAGCAGATACGAGGTAATCTGAAAAGTGGGAGCTTCTCCTTCCTTCGACGTCTGAGTCTACAATACATTGGTGCTCAGTTGCTTGGAGATGATTACTCCCCAGTTGAAACTACTCTTCGAAATAGCCACAATGTATGACAGGGGCATCCATGCCTCTGAGAACTTGGCCAGTCCTTTTCCCTGTATAATCGAAAGATGAGAGCCATCAAGTAGATATATGGCTCTCTCAGGTTCACTGTCCCATACCAGTTGTTGCTTCGGTTTGTAAATTTCTTGTCCTCCTTCCACCATGAGGCCATCAATCGTCTAGTGTCATGGAATTCATAGAACTTCACCAGGAAGTCTGTGTTCATCCGCTCCTCCGGGTGCCTGAGCTTGTAGTACTTCTGGACTTCTGTCGGGAGAAAAAAATCGACACACCCATTATTCTCATCATTTATTAGGGATTTATGCACGTTTGTGTGGTCAACTAACCAACTCAAGGTGTCAATGCATGGGAAAACTAGAGTTCGATAGGCTACCATGTGCAAGCACGATCCTCGAATGTTCAGGAAAACTTGGTCATCGAGCGCCCTTACATCCGAGTCGCTGTGTGGGATAAAATCCGAGTAATACTCCTGGTTGATTCTGTTGAATAGATCTCCCCACTGTGGGAGCATTATTTTAGATCAAGTGGTTTCTTTTGTATTGATAAAATCCGGGGGTTGAATGAATGCCTTCTTGGTCAAATTTTTAATGATTGGTTCTGCCCTGGGAGCCTATTCTAACTGCCTCGTAGTGCCAAGAGAAGAACCTTCACTAATATTTTCCTCCTTTAACTTTTGTGTCCTTGGTGAGCGTTTGGTCGTTGGCTTTCTTGGAGGCATTTTTTCCTCTTCTGCTAGCTTAACCTAGTTTTGATATTCCAAAAATAAAACGCAACTCTTGAGATGCTCTCTTCGCTTCTTCGACTGCTTTGAAAATGGAAACTTGTGTGTAGAATGGAGGTGTTCAAACTTGTCTTAGTGATTTAAACAGAGATCATAATTACCTTGTCGCATCAGTTATTCAATTCAGGATATGAGTGTGGTTCTACAAAATCTTCCGCCATATCTTCATTATGTTAAAATTAAATTCGATCGTAGGTTGGCGGCGTGGGCGCGAGCTATAATGTGGTCTATCAGAGATTTCAAATTCCCTTTGTTCAATCGGCGCATGGGGTAGCAACGTATGTGGAGAGAAACATTAATTGACCTTTTAAATGGAAGAATCCGATCATATCTCATGATGAAAACATCCCATTGTTTCGCTAATATAACTGGTGGATTGAGAGTCGAGGCTTCTCTTTAAACACTATTCGTTGATATCTCTTGGAAAAAAATACGACGCCGATCCTTCTTTCTATACAGATATGACATGGGAAAGTTGACTCAGAAGTGTGACTAGGACACATGGAAACATAAGGTGATTTGGGACGAAACTAGGTTGTATGAAAGGCCTATGTGGCAAAGACATGTGGCACTTGAAACTAGCGTCTTCAGTTAATTGTATTATTCGGAATCAGAGACTTTTCCTTAGCTAATCATTTTAACAACAAATCCTACCCAACCAACGTCAAAGAAGTATCAAGTATTGACGATCGCCATAATCTTAACCAAGTGCTCTCGGATTAACCCCCTCGAAAATTGCTGATGCCGAAGGTGCATCAGGGGTCGGCGATCGACGATGTGTCCATGCGGAAATTTTCAATGACTTAACCCTTTGAGATTTCACTAACCCTGAACAAACGCATCCGTCATCGGCTATTGGGGGTTTATCATGGCTCATGTCAATGTTTATCCTTCTCGTATTTCATTGATGCTGATGGGAAATCGTCTAACTCTCGAATATTCATGATGAACAACTAGCGCAAATTAACTCTGCCTTTTACCAATGTCGATGATACATCAATGATCGATGATTATTCTTACTTTGTGGTCATTTTACCTACTTGGATTTTTCCAACGCTAAACACATGCATGCTACTAAGAATTTTAGCTCCAGATTCTTAGTTAGAATCTCAAGTTCTTTCAGACACAAAGGTTTTCATATTGACATGTTCAAACAAATCCACTTTGATTGATGAAAAGACATGAAAACAAAATTAGAAATCCCTCCACAGTTAACTCAATTCATACAACAAAACAAAAGAAAACCAGCGGTACCCAAAAGTGACAGAATTTCATAAAATCTTTTAGGGTGTGTTGAGCACTCAACAAATGGTGATTCTATGGGAGAAAGTAGAATCTATGTTCCTTCCCTCGGGCTTAGCTGATGCAAAATTTGGTTGAGAAACTAACTGGATTTTATTTTATCAGAGTATTTCCCATCCATGCATGTACAATTCCCCCTGTTCGTGAATTCAAGTCTGCCTATGGAGTTTAACCCTTATTCCACCTTTGTTCCTCTTGACTGTGACCCACGCCCCATTTTGAAAAGAGTCGGGTAAGGCATTCACTGGCTTGAGGCCATTTTAGTTATCATTATTCACTTGCTACGATGTTGCTCCGCTTCCAGTGAGTGCCCATAGCCCCGGTGGAGTCAACCTGACGTCACATACCTTGCTCCACACAATTTGCTATTGTGGAAAATTCTGCAGCATAGTGTTCCATCGATCCCATTTGCCTGAGTTGGATTAATCACTGCCAACGAGCGTCCATAACCCCGTTGAAGTTACTGCATACCCTCTCCTACTTTGCACTCATTTAATATAATTGATTATTTCTAGTGGAGATGCCCTGAGTGAGTGGGAGAGGAGGACGTTGGGTTCCCCCCTCATATTTTTCAACCGATACGTGCCTGCCCCAATTTTCTCGGATACCTGAAAAGGTATGAGACATAGATTCTGGAACTTCAAATGTTTTCCCTTAGGTTCATTTTCTCTATCTCATTTCGGGATTAAGTCTCCTACTTCAAAATTATTCTCTTTGGCCTTCTGCTTGTCAAACCATATTTTAATTATCTTCTAATGAGCGACGAACTTTGATTTTGCTTTCTCCCTTTTCTCTTCCAGCATGAGGAGGGTATCAATTCTCTGTTGAATAACTGATGAGGGTTGTCTTCTTGAACCCTGAGCAAGATGAAGGGATGTATGATATAACCCATTTGGGAGAATGGATTCTTGTCCATATACCATAAAGTATGGGGAGTTCCCTATAGCTTCCTTGGGTGTTACTTTGTTTGCCCATAAGGAATTATGAAGTGAGCTATGCCAATTCCTCTGATTGTCTGCAACTATTTTCTTCAAGATCCTCACTAGGTTCTTATTGGTTGATTTCGCCACCCCATTTTGTTGTGGATAGTAGTTTGCAGAGTATCTGATTATGATTCCTTTGTCTAGAGAAAAATTTGTTAATAGAGTGGAAGAAAAATAAGCCGCATTATCAAAAAAAGAAAATGGAGGGCATCCCAAACCTCGTGATCAAATTTTGTTCTATGAATTGGATTACAACCTTTTCATTCACGTGATTCCTAGGGATGGCCTCTACCCATTTCGTAAAATAGTCTGTGGCAATCAATATGTACTTATGTTGTTTTGAAGAACTCGGGGTAATCTCCCCTATGACGTTTAACCCCCATTGCTCGAATGACCTGGATATTGTCACTGGTTGGAGTGGGACAATTGCTCTCTTCTCTCTCACCACACTCATTTGACAAGTTTTATAGTTTCTAGCGTATGTATGAGCATCCCTAAATAGAGTAGATCAATAATAGATGACTCTTAATATTTTTTGAGCAATGGTATTCCCTGCAAAGTGTCCACTTGTAGGACCATCATGGAGCTCCCTCAGAACCTTTTATGCATCTTCACGTTCAAGACATATCAAGAGTACTCCATCATAATTTATGCAGAAAAGTACTGAATTTATGAGGCGATATTGTGCATATTTTAGTCTGAGAGCTCTCCTTTCCTTAGGGTTTAGGTTTTCTGGGCAAGTCCCATGATGCAGAAGGTAAAATAGTTTTCCATACCAAGACTCTTTCCTTGAGGTAATGTATAAAGCTTCACTACACCTTAATGATAATTCATTTTCCCACCCGAGGTCTTCATTTATTTGGTCTTGGGATTTTGCGTCCAATTTACACAATCCTTGTCCCTTCACTAGTTTGACAGGTTTTATATCTAGATCAAATTCTTGGACAAATGCCATCCAATTCCTCTTCTCTCCCCCATCTCCCGTTAAGTGAATAAGGACCAGACTGCGGGATGAGGCATGATGAATTTGGTGTGATTTTTTAGGATGTAAGATATGAAATATTTTACTTCTTTGTACACAAAATAAGATTGTTTGTCTATAGAAGGTAATTCAATTCAACCCCTTGGAGATTAGTGCTCATGAAGTATACTAGTGCCTCATTTTTATCATCATCCTTTGGGTCAAAACTGCAACTAAGGATTGGTTGGAGGCGAAATTATAGAGGAAAAAATATTTACTAAAGTCGGGACTTCACAACATCGGAGCTTGAGATATTGCAGTCTTGATATTGTTGAAAGAATATTTTTGCTCATCATCCCACTTACAATCAACATCCTTACGGATCATTTTTTGTAAGGGTTTGATAGTTTTAGCGAAATCGAGCGTGAACTTCCTCACAAAATTAATTTTCCCAAAGAAGGATTGTATAGCCTTTTTGTTGTGGGGTAAGGGAAGATGAGCTATTTCCTTTATTCGTTTTGGATATATGTGAATTCCTACTTGAGATATAATATGACCTAGTAATTCCTTCCTCGACACCAAATATAGTTTTCTTAGGATTTAAAGATATTCCATATTTCCTACACCTTTCAAAAATATGGGTTAGATGTTGGATGTGGTCTTTTCTATTCTTTGAATACACAATCACTTCATCCAAGTATACTAATACACATCTGTTAATCAATCCCCGAAAAGCTACGCCCATGGCCCTTTGGAAGGTTGATTCTGCATTAATCAACCGAAAGGGCATGTGTTTATAAGCCAAAGTTCCCCACTTGGTTCAGAAGGTAGTTTTCAATCGGTCTTCTTCTGAAACTAGAACATGGTTGTAACTTGAAAAACCATTTGGAAGGGAGAAAATTTCAGAACCAGACACAATATGCAAGAGTTGTTCCATGGGTGGGACTGGCTAGTTATCCTTTTATGATGCTCTGTTAAGATTTCTGAAATCTACACACAAGCATATTTCCCTAGACTTTTTCTTGATAGGAACCAAATTTTCTACCCAGATAGAGTGTTTAACCTGAAAGATAATCTTAGCATCTAGTAATTTATTTAACTCTTGATACATGAGGGGTTCCAAAGATGGATGGTACTTCCTGAGCTTCTGTTGAAAGGGTTTTACTTCAGATTTTAACGAGATTTTTTTTGAATAATGTGAGTGTCATAAGTTTTCAATTCTCGGTAGGACCATGCAAAAACATCTTGATATTCTCTAAAAAGTTTAAGATAAGATTTCCTTTCTTCTTTAGACATTGTTTTGCCTAGATTTACATTCTTAGGGTTTTCCGGGGTTCCTATATTTATAGTCTCGTATATGGGACATGAAAAACCCATCTTTGTGTTTGTCTACCCTTTAAATATTTCCCTCAAGTCGAAAATGTTCTCCAAATTGGCTACCCCTTTCAGTATCATGTGAAACCTTGGTTTTTTACTAGAGCGATTTGTTTCTCCCTTTCGTTCGTGGAAATTAGTTTCTGCTAGTTTCTCTTGGAATACTTCATCATCAATAGCCATATCTTTAAAATTTTCTTGATTGGTTAGAAAATATACAATCTGTTCATCTCCTTAAAAAACCTTCCGATTAGAAATATTGTTGGGTACTGATGGTTTATAGAGTAGTTCCATGGTGAACCTGGAGGCTTCATAGTATTCTAAAGGGGATAGCCTTAGGGATGTAGTAGCTAGGGAATAAACAAGAGTATTCTTTGTCCTGGGAACCAAAGTAATATTAAAGGCCTCAAAATGTTCTATTATCCTATGCCCCTCTCGTTGATAATTCCTCAAGTGGGATGAGTTGCAATGTATAGTATTATTTACTTTCCTG
>JASDQU010244550.1:81259-93062 GCA_032191745.1 Picea mariana
ATTTCAGGTGTGTAGCAATTTTGATCATGACATCCTTAAGTTCCCCAATAAATTTTACCTGAGTTATGTCTAGTTGTATAACATGTTTATCACTTTTGAGTGGAAAAGTGATAAACATGTTATACAACTAGACATAACTCAGGTAAAATTTATTAAGGAACTTAAGGATGTCATGATCAGAATTGCTACACACCTGAAATTTGTTCAAGTAATTGACATCATTGTAGTAGATATACCAGAAGCTTATTGACTGCTAGTTTGTCGAGATTGGTCTGAGAAATTGAATGGATACTTCAGCATGGACTGGGCTAACCTCTGGTTTCCATTAAAGGGACATACCAACATGATTATTATTGATAGTGATAAAAAAGGAAAGCCTTTTGTCCCACCTTTCCTTTTTTATCTACAAAGCAAGCGTTCACATTTGGTTTATTCTTAAGATATGTGGGAGATGGAACCTCCCCTAGGTCAGTGCTTGTTATAGGGGCTTCTATTGACTTTAAGGCTTGTAACATAAATTTCTTTTGGTGGGGAATTCTACACATTTCCATGACCGACACATTAGCCTTGAACTTTTTAAAGTATTCTACTATGTTGTATTCTAGCTTGGGTGACTCCCGTGTATGGATGTTTATAGGATTTCTTTGGGATACAAACGATGCTTTTGAGTGATCGACTGTTTTTTTTCTCCTTGAATATTGGACAATGGTAAGGACATTTGAGACTGATTGATCCTTACTTTGCGTTTGCACATCCAAAAAACTCAGCGGGTGGTTCTTGAACCTCAAATACATCATCAGGAGACATTGGTAAGTTGGTATCCCATAACAACATGGTTGTTTCTTCCATCGGCTCAACTTCCTCCTGATCGACGATGTTCACCGTTGAACAGCTTGCTTGTTCGATAAGGGAAACTTTATCTAGGAACCGATTGACCATTAAATTCAGAGTGTGCACCCATTGGGGACAATCTCTTTCAGAATGTTTCTCTTGATGATACGTACAAAAAGAGTCGGATGCTACATTACCCAGGTCGATATTTAAGTTGGTTGGGGGAGGTTCAATCACTTTGAAAGGTGAGTTTCTCTTGAAAAAGGGTTTATAGGGCCTTTGACCTTGGTTTCCTTCCCCAAAACTTCTTTTCATATCTACGATTTCATTTGATAGTTTCTTTATCATCCATTGTAGGTCTTCTATGTCCCTGCTTCCCTTTTCAGTACCTTGTTCTGTTTGTTTTCTCGGAGGTCTAGTCAACAACAGTCCTCTCCTAGGCAAAGGCTGGACTTCCTTCTTAACTGGTGAGACCTGGCCCTCTTTGCATCCATTCATTTGGAATTCAATCATTTTGGCCTCCTCAAAATTTTAATCTAGGATATGTTTGGCAGCACTTTTCACAAACATGGAAATAGAAGCAGGGAGAGAATTAGCATATACCTCAATTTGCAACTCATGAGTAGGTTTAGCTTCGGGTTGAAATTTGTTCAGGATGGTGGTAAATCGTTGATTGAAGTATTTAACCTTCTCTTTTGAACTCATGGTGGAGGCGAAGAGTTCAAACATCAAAGCTCATGTGGTGGTTTCTTCTGCAAATTTGTCTAAGAAATATTTTTGAAACTTTGTCCAACTAGTTATGGACCCTACAGACAAGTTAAAATACCAAGTCAAGGCTAAATTATCAAAGGTATAGGGAAAAAGTCTACATACTACATCCTCATGTTGTATTCTCATCAGAATTATAGCTAGTATGAACTTTTTAATATGGTCTTCAGGAAATCCGAAGGTTTCCAGTCGAACATGGGAAGTAATTTTTTTGGATGTCAAGGGAGGTTATGTACCTGTCCTGGGATTTCTAGATAATATTTGGATAACCAAGTTTGATTATTTGGAGGTGGATTCCCCCCTTATTAATTATTGTCATTGCTATCCTCCATGTCGTCCGATTCTGAAACTGAGTGATCCAATTTGAACCCTTCCTTGTCGGATTCGAAATCGTGTAGCTCAGAGTAGTTACCAGCTAGTGTTTCACGGATCATATTGAGGGATTGTTCGATCTCAGTGAGGGAAAAATATATCAGGTCTTCTACTGTGTGAACAAAAACCCGGTCGAGGGTATTGACCACTAGTCTGCTTACTTGTTTTCTATGAGGAATTAACGGGGCTAAGGGAAACGATCCAATTTGCCGAGTGTAATCTCTTGGGATTATTTTTAATTGGTTCAACTCCTCATAGGGAAGAGTGTAAGATATTTCAGGGAATAGGTTTTCTTCCTTGTGTTGGGGTGAGTTACTCGTTTCGAGAGTAATATTTGTATGTGGGTTCCCTTGAGAGTGACTAGCCATGAATGTGGGTTGTTTTTAATCTGTGGTCTATGAAAAATATTATATCAGGAATATTGTTATCCATTCATTCATTCAGGCCCTCCTTCTAGCACCAATTCTGTTGAGGGGTCCGAGATCCCTTTAACTCAACAACAAGAACCAAATCCACCTTAGAGGCCCAATTAGACTCTACAAAGTTTGATGGTGGAATGGTTCTCCAAATCTTTCGATCTAGCTAATTTATCGATGGGTTTTACTTGGTGATTGACAAGATATCTTCCTATGAAAGTTCCTCCTTTAGTTTAAACGTTCTCTTTTTTGTCTTTTCTTTTAATAGACGAGTCTGATAAAATGAGATGTGCTGGTATAAAACAATTGATAGAAGGGATTATTAACTACTGAAGAAGGTTGAGCTTGGGATAACCCTCATGCTTAAGCATGCAGACAAGGATATTCACACCTTTTACAATTCTAGTACTAATACATTAACTTGCTGGTATTTCACCATTGACTGAGATACAATTATCGTAAGAAAACTATGCATGTAATAAGATGATTGCAAGAAAAATATTTTCCTTAGATCATCAATCACACATTAACACAATGATTTTCTTTCCATCATTAAGAAAAAATGAACTGCAAAAATATTGAAACATATAACTTATCAATATATTCATAAACTCTTATTCGTTACAACATCAATTACTGAAATAAAAGTTGGAAGTAATTCCTCCTCAATCCTATCACATAACGCCTTTGATGAATTTTTTCTTTTTTTTCTCTGGTCCTAAACATGACTTCTCATTTAAGGTTGTTCAAAAATAGTTATTTACAATTCCCAAAGAGAGGGTCTCTTCCCAAAACCATCGACATTTTCTAAAAGCTCAATCCTTTTTTTATAAAGAATAACTAACTAAAAATAACTGCTACAAGTTTAAGTTAAGTAAAACAAAATAGTGCCACATGGCGCTTGATCTCTTTTTTCTCTGGAAATCATCTCATGGTTCTACTGGAGTGGATGAATCTTCTCATATTCTTACCACTTGACAAAGATATCCTCACATGTGTGAGCATACGAGAACCTCTGCTGATCCATCAGGGCTGAAAGGATTTCTTTCACTTCTACTTCTTGTTCTTTGTATTTGATGATCTTGGCATTTAACTGCTGCAGCACTGCATGAGCCTTGATCGAATGTTCCATAAACTATTGTACTTGACTAGGTGTCATTCTTTCCACTTGTGCGATCTCCACTTCCCATGCCGAGTCTTGTTTTTCATGTTGCTTTACTATTTCATGTAGGTTGACAAAGTCTTCGGGTGAGCTGAATTATGGGAGGCCAATGCCTTTCATCTCCTGACTGATCTTTTTCCAGCCTTTTTTGCACTTAGCCCACTTCTTCTATATCTCCCGCTGAGGTTCCTGGGCCATACTTACCCAATATTCGATTGCTTTCCTGATCCAAGAGATGTTGCTATCCCTTAGCACTCGAATACCATGCTCCTCTGTGTCTTGACCCTTCTGTACAGTGTTGATGTAGTCAATTATTTCTACCACTTGGTATTCTTTTTCATACCATCTCTCCACGTCCTTGCAGGTTGCCAGTGCCATAAGGGTATCTTCTTAGAAATCGACTATCCCTGTAGTGAAAATATGTCTTTCGCTTGTGAACTTTGCATAATCATCTTGGAACTCATTCTTCAGAAACACTGTGGCCTGCGTTGAGTCTTGATAGTATCTTTCCAAATGGAGTAGATGATATAGATCCTTTAGTGTAGCATCCAATTCCTTTTCATCTCTCCTTTCTCGATCCAACGTGGCATTAGTGATATCCATCCATGCACCGATGAGCTCAGATGTCTTTGCATGTTCTGTACTGAGCAACTTCTCCTTCGCAGTGATGAGAATCAAGCTATCCAACATGAGTATTCTCTTCTTGGTGGTCCTTTTCATGATAGCTTTCCTCTTCTTTTCATAAGCGATCGCCTGTATATCGACGACTTGATCAACATGCCCATGGATTTTTTGTTTTCCCCAGGTTAGAGTGTTTCCCAGACTCCCTGTTATGTTTATTTGTTTTAGAACTGATTCCTGTACTTCTTTCATATTCTCCAATGACTCGACCTACATTTGGTGTTCATCGACTAGTGAGGTATCGACCAAAATTGAAGAGCCAGTGATAGGTTCAGTACTTACTTGGTGATCGACTATTGAAGTGTTGATCTCTTACTGTTGCACTTCCTCCTTTTGTCCACCCGATCCTAGCTCCTCTTTGAAGCTGTCTTTTGGAGTCCTTAACAGGTTAAGAAACTCAATGTCTAAGACACTTTCAGCCTCATGGTCACCCTACAGAGGATTTTGAATTGATGCATCATGAATTGGAGTAGATGTTTTCTCAGGTTCCTTCTCCTCTATAATTGGTATCATCGTTACCAGTGAGACCTATAAACTCTCCTCGTTGTCATAGATGGTTATTAGATCAAACAGGGGATTTGGCACACCTGTTTCACCTGGTGTTCTTGGACTTTAAAATTGGGTTGGAATGGTCACCAGTGATCTAATTTGTGGTGATAGAAATTTGGGGTTTTCTAGAATGATGTTTTCCTTCAACTTTATTGACTCTGATCCATTTGGCTCCTCTCTGATTGTAATTGGGTCGTCCGAGGGGATCCTCATCATTTCTGTGATTTGAGGGTCATTCTCTAGCTGGTTAATGACTCTCTGGGCTCCTTCTAGTAACAACAACCCTCTCCTTTGTGCCTCTGTGGTTTATGTTGCTCTGATTTATTCTCTATCCCTGAGAGCTTCTTGAGCCAACTGCTCTATTGTTTCGACCTGCTCATCCATGCTCATAGCTTTGAACCTGGTCATGCTCGTGTTAGCTTTCCTTTGTAATACCTCCTCCCAATTCTGAGCCCATTCTGTAAAAATCTCATCTTCAAACTTGTCATGCGCGTATGGCCAACAAGAAGAGACTTGTCAAGTGTGTTGGAGGACAAGGCCTTTAGGTTCGTGCTTGTGAAATTGGCCTACCGGGAACCTGTATTCTAGATGACTCAAACCCTCTTGTTTAGCTTGACCCATGTCCTTCACTATATAAAACCCCACATGGAAACTGTAGGGTATAAATGTTCATTTCTTGTCCTTGACCAAAGTGTCATTATAGCCCTACAGGATAGTCTGATAAAAGATTTCTCCTACGAGGAATGGGATGTGAGCAATGATAAAATGTGGTGCTCTGGTGTCCCCGAACACCCTGATATAGGTTGTGTGTTCATCTAGATACCAATGGCCTACCTTTGAGATCATTTTCTTGGCTACTACAAACAACCTTGGGAATTCCTTTTTAAATATAATGAAATAAACCCGGGTGATGAATTCATCACAAATAAGGGAATACTATTTTTTGTACCTGTTCTCCCATAAGATGTTGAAGTAGACATGAACAGGAAGTTCTGCAATGTGCCAACTCAAATTCATATCGACGAAGACATTCCTCACACAGATTACATCTAGCAGATATGAGGCCATGTGAAAAGTGGGAGCTTTTCCTTCTTTCAGCGTTTGAGCCTGCAATACATTGGTGCTCAATTACTTGGAGATTATTTCTCCCCAGTTGAAACTACTCCCCGAAATATCCACAGTGTATGACAGGGGCATCCATGCCTCCGAGAACTTGGCGCAGTCCTTTTCCCCGTATAACCGACAGATGAGAGCCATCAAGTACATATATGGCTTCCTTAGGTTCACTGTCCCATACCAGCCATTTCTTTGGTTTGTATATTTCTTTTCCTCCTTCCACCATGAGGCCATCAATTGAATGGTGTTGTGGAATTCATAGAAATTCACCACAAAGTCTATGTTCAGCCGCTCCTCTGGGTCCCTGAGCTTGTAGTACTTCTGGACTTCTGTCGGGAGAAAAAAGCTGACACACCCGCCATTCTCATCGTTGATCAGGAATTTTCTGCGTGTCTGTGTGGTCAATTAAGAAACTCAAGGTCTCGATGAATGGGAAAACTAGAGTTCGACAAGATACCATGTGCAAGAACGACTGTCGAATGTTCAGTAAAACTTGGTCATCGAGCACCCTTAAATCCGAGTTGTTGTGTGGGATAAACTCCGATTAATCCTTGTTAGTACTCCATAAATCTGTTCGGATGATAAACATACGACGAAGGTAACTTTTTCAACCAACTTTGAGACCTGAAACCAGCCTTTCGGATTTGGGGAGGGCTCTCTTGGAAATGGCGCGGTCTCCGCACAGGATATGACTTTGAAAACAATGGTTAGATTTAACACCTATGATAAAGTGGGTTCTGGTTATATTGGTGCAGAAAAGTAAGACTTGGGATATGGGGTCGGTATGAGGAAAAGACGTGACAAATTACTCAGTGACTGGACTCGAGAGGATAAGGCTAGGCAAGCAACAAACTTTAGTGTAAACCGCAATGTGTGGCGGGAGAAATTACAAGAAATAACTCAGGAGCGCCGCTATGGACGAATTCAAAGTTAGCTTTAGAAGAAAACGTTTTGTCTAAGTGGCGCGAACAAGGGGCGCTGTACAACAAATCCGCAGGTTTGTAAATTCGTTCCGAAATAGATAGAAAAGATATGAAATAAAGATAACATGAAGCACATACATAGAGAAAGAAATCACAATACATCCAACTGTTACAACTAGAATCTTTTCATCAAGTCACAAGACCTTTGCATTAAATTCCGGTCAAAACTTCAGATTACATACAATAGCTATCGTCTACCAAATTTTCCAACCAACCCCGTTTACATAAAAATTATCCCCATATATAGAAATCTAATGTCACCCTTGGATGTTAGGTTTGCGCTACTCTCTCCTGGAATCATGGATCCAGTTTCTTTGAAAGAGAGCAATAACTTCAACGGATTTACTAAAAATAGGAAACCCAACTTTTCCAAATCATAATTGTAACTGAGATATTCTTTAAAATCATTGATCATGATAAAAATTCGACCCTATGGTTGTGATAAGTCATCATTTTCACTGTTGGACACTTTGTCACCCCTGCACAACAAGTCTACTACGCAACAATAACCTACAACAAAAAACGTAGTGGAATGCACAACAAATTGGGAAAATAGGCGTTAAATATGACATCGTATCTCACTGATAAAAAAATGTTTTTAGAAACCGAGAGATTTTTTTGTATTTAAGCTCGTTATAAAGAAATGCCTCTCTCGTTTTCTTGAAATTCATCTCCAGATGGCTAGAATACGTGTCACAAAAACATGTCTCAAACAAGAAATCATGAAATCTGAAAAATAGGGCTCAAATATTCGTTCGAATATCCCAATACGTGACACATTTTGCAAATATGAGAGAGATTTTATTATTTGGCTTGTCCTCGACAAAAACCTCTTGGGGATTTTCAAAATTCCCCTCCACTTGGTCATAAATTGATCTTGAAGTTGACTACAAAATCCCACTGCATGACGAAATCCATTGCACGAAAGCATCCTATGCGTGACAACATCCCACTGCACGATGAAAACCACTGCACGAAAGCATCCTATGCGCGACAACATCCCACAGCGCGACGAAATCCACTGCGCGAAAGCATCCTATGCGCGACATTATCCCATTGCGCGACGAAAACCATTGCACGAAAGCATCCTATGCACGAAAAAATCCCACTGCGCGACAAAATACTTTGTGCGATAACATCCTGTGCCCGGTGAAATCTAGTGTGTGATAGAATCCTTGCGTGGTAAAGCGCTCCGTGCAACGCGCAATTGCAAATGGAAATGGAAATAATAAATGAAAACCTTCCTTTTGAAACTGACCCTTGGAGATGTTAGATGATTCCAGGCATAAAAATAATATGGGTGCTAACATGCATGACTTTGCAAAATTGTTGACAAACCTCTAACCTTAGCCATGAAAATCATGGTGCTAACAACTGGCTCCAACGGGGATGCTATCCTCCCTGTGAGGTAGCAAAGAACAGTAGACTAGGTGCCAATCCATTGGGATTCTCCCAAACTCAACTTTCCAACTGTAACTTGTAACCTTCATCCACTAAAAACTCAAAACTGTATATGCTCCAAACTGAAATCTGAAACTAAGATGAAAATGAAAACTGCAAATTACTAAAAGAAATGCTCATAGTACCGAGCTTATTCACAGTCCTACCTACCCTATCTGCTGAAAATGATGCCAATAAAGTGAAATCAAAATTCCAATGCAACTATGAAAACACTTTATCCACTTTTTTCTTTCTTTGCACATGCTTGCTCCAAGGCCTGTTTACTGATAAGCCATTCAAAAATTTATCTATAAATTCAAATCTCAAAAAATTAAAAACATTGGGACTGTTTGTCGCCTCCACCAAAACTGGAAATGGATCCTCTAAAACATGCACAAAACAACAACCATGTTTCATCCCTTCCACTACATTCTCGTTATTATGTGATTTAAACTGTTGATTTCCACCAAGAGGCTGAAAAATTTGTTGAGACCGCTAGAAATAACAATCTTCTGAATCAGAAGATAGTGCTGGCTGAAATGAAACCCTTGGTGGAAAGCAATCCATATCTACCATTGATGTTGATTGACCATCATATTTATTTCCAAACTGGTAGTTGAGCACAAGCTGCAAATCTGAACTGAAATAACCTTCCATGTAATCAACAACACGATCATTAAATGCATGAGAAGGTTGTTGGTCTTCCTAACTGATAACAATTTTCTCATGTAAAACAATGTCATTGTGAATGCAGTCAGACTTCTCTACTTCCTTTGTTATCTCATGATTTACTTTCAACAATTCAAAGGAAGAAAAACATAATGGAAGACAATTTTCATTTGCAAGTCCACTGCTTCCTCCATATTCAACATCATGTCTAGAGGATTTCTGATTTGAAACATTATAAACATTTTTCTTCCACAATTCGAAAGAAGCAAAACACAATGGCAATGTTCTTTCACTTGATTCAAAACCTCTTTCATTTTCTTCATTGCTGTCATATACACATTTTTCAATTTCTTTGGATTTATGAGCACACTCATTTTCAGATTCATCCTCGACCAATGGATGTAATTTTGAACTAATAAAACCTTCCATATAACAAATAACATGGTCATTAAACACATGAGAAGATTGCTGCAATTTCTTGTCAATTGTTTCCCATGAATCAGTGTGATTTTGCATCAACACATTCCTCTGCCTCAGTGATGATCTTTAAATTTTCTTTCAACAATTTAAATGAAGCAAAGCATAAAGGTAAATAATTTACTTCAGCTGATTCAATACTTTCTTCATATTCTTCTTTGTAACTGTGATATGTAGGCTGATTGCTCTCATCACACTGTTGAAAAGGAACATTTTCTGATAGAGAACGTGCAACTGGTTGTTATAGGAAGTCAACATCATAACCATCATCATATTAATCATATTTAGGCAAATCAACAACATCTGCAATGTCATCTAACAAGAAAAGACTTGGGACATCAACTTGCTCTTCAACAAGCTGATTTGCAAATTCATTTTCTTGATTGTCTACAAATGAATACATAAACAACCAGTTTCTTGCTCATGATGACAAAGATAAGGATGTAAATCAACTTCTTGTTTATGCACAATCTCATGTTCTTCTGCTACACCATCGTTCTTTGTATTAGCAACACTCTTTAAATTCTGATTTTGAAAACTTTGACATGCTTGAAGATTGTCTTCCACTTCCTGAGCATTATTGAATATCTGCTGCAAAGACGTAGACTTCCTCTCCATCAGAAGAAAAGATAAGTATGATTGAAAGGTTGTTACATAATGGAGCATGGCAGTAACTTCAAGAGGTTGGAATTCTTTAGGTAGTTTATAATAAAGACTAGCAAACCTCCTATTGAAATTTGAGATGGTTTCATCTTTCATTCTTCTCATGGCATAAAAATCTGAAAGGAGTAGATTCCATGACTTTATCTCACCCCAAAATCTACGGAAAGCTTCCCTCAATTCATCCCACGAGCTAATTCATACCATGCTTTGGCATCTCCTTGCAAGGAATGAGAAAAGGCCCTCATAGACACATCATCATGTTCAATCTCAAAAAGGTCTATAAAATGATCAAATACCTGAATATGTTTTTCAACTGAATGTCCATCAAGCTCTCCATCGACCCTAGGAAGGTACTTATAATGTTTCAGAGGAAAGTCATGAAGGATGGAAGGCAATTTAAGAGGACCATATCTTTCTTGATTCTTGGAGGGTACAGGATTAAGAACATAAGGTACAAGATCAACTTTGGTTTCATTAAGCTCACAAGAATGATCATGAACATCATATGGTTCAGAAGAAGGAGCTTGGTGAATATCGACTATACAAGAAGGAGGTATACCTACAGTTTACAATGAAGGATATAAAAGGGTAGATCTCTGGGATTCATTTGAACACAGTAAGTGAAGAAATATTCGTTTGAAAAACTCAGGAAAGGACAAGAAGATATTGATAAAACAGAAAAGTACTTCTTGAACTAAACTTAAGCTCGAGTACCTTATTTTTCCATACTTCTCTTCCATATCTCTATCCACAGGTCTCATTCTCCAGTGGAGTCTTTGAATCGCATTTGAAGCTTGATTGGAGTCGCCATGAAAAGTTTATCTCTAGATTCTACTGCCAGTGGAATCACCTTCAACTGATTTTCTGATGTGTGGAGTCGCTAGAGCATAAATACAACCAATATGTGCCTAAGTGTCTGATGCTCTCAGACCTTAGAACTAAAACAATGTCGTTCTTCCTAGGGAAAATCTATTCAATTCTGTCCCCGACAACGATGCCAGAATGTTAGTACTCCGTAAATCTATTTGGCTGATAAAATGACAACAAAGGTAAATTTTTCAGCCAACTTTGATACCCAAAACTAGCCTTTCGGATCTGGAGAGGGTTCTCTCGGAAATGGCACGGTCTCCATGCAGGATATGAATTTGAAAACAATGGCTAGATTTAACACCTATGATAAAGTGGGTTCTGGTTATATTGGCACAAAAAAGTAAGACTTGGGCTATGGGGTCGATCTGAGGAAAATACGGGACAAATGACTCACTGACTGGACTCGAGAGGATAAGGCTAGGTGAGAAACAACCTTTAGTGTAAACCGTAATGTGTGGCGGGAGAAATTACAGGAAGTGACTCAGGAGTGCCACTGTGGAAGAATTCAGAGTTAGCTTTAGATGAAAACGTTTTGTCTAAGTGGCGCAAATAAGGGGCGTTGTACAATGAATGTGCAGGTTCGAAAATTCATTCTGAAATAGACATAAAAGATATGAAATAAAGATAACAAGAATCACACATGAAGAGAAATAAATCACAATACATCCAACTGTTACAACTAGGATCTTTTCATCAAGTCACAGGACCTTTGCATTAAATTCTGGTCAAAACTTCAGATTACATACAATAGCCATCGTCTACCAAATTTGCCAACCAACCCCGTTTACATAAAAATGATCCCCATA
>JASDQU010244551.1:58288-74229 GCA_032191745.1 Picea mariana
GAAAACCACTACTATTAAATAACTAAGAGTAAAACCTAACAAATTACCTACAACCCTAAACAAATAATACAAAGCCTCGTTTAACCTAGTTTTTATACTTATACACGCTAGCTATTATTCGCAAAACCCTGATTTAAATCCCATTAATATTAAGTCTCATTTATTAAATTAAATTATTTTCTAAAAATAAAGACAGCCGACTCAATTAAATAACTTTTAATTGTCCTGCATTTATAGTATTAATTGATGAGGATCACCTAGATCTAACTCAATGATTAGTCCTGATGATGAATCCTGATTCGGATTCGAAACGTCGACGACGAAATGATACCAACTGTGGATTATCGAAAAAACATATGTGAAACTCCTCACCACAGAAACTTAAAAACAACAATTTAGTATATTCTTCCCTCTTCTCTTTTGATAGGCTGCTTGTCAGTTTGACGTATTTTGGATCCTTTTCAGTGCCCACATTGCACTCAATTATATCATCGTCATCAGTGGATACATTCCCTTTCAATGCCACATCATTCCCATCAAATAATCTTTCCAAAGGAACCAGTCCCTTTGGTATATGATTGCTAGGCAGCTGCACAATATGATGATCAGAAATTTTATTGAGGAAAACATCAGCATGAGGAGTGATTTATGAATCATGATCCTGATCAATATGTAATGCAGAAAATTCATCAACAGTCTCAAGAAAAATTTTAAGTTCTAAATCATCTTCGAACACCTTCCAATATTTTACATTGTCCGGTATAGAAGGATTGTATTTGACTTCTACATCATACTTGATTTTTGGTGGTACAGGAATTCTGAAGTTGCTTGTTGATGCAGCCAAAGAATCATCCATATTATTCTCTTCTCTAGGAATGAATGATATATTAAAAGCAGATAAAAAACTGTCCACCAAATCCCACACTTCATTTCTATAAGATCTAAGCCTGGGATTCTTTGTTTGATAAATATTTTTAATCTGATGGACTATCAATTCAACATCCCCAAATACTGATAGCTCTTCTATCCCCATGTCTTTAGCTACCCTCAAACCCAAGAGAAGAGCCTCATACTCTGCCACATTATTAGTAGTCTCAAATTCTAGTTTATATGACAAAGATATAGTTTCTTGAGTTGGTGAGACAAAGATCACCCCAGCACCAGCACCTTTCTTGGAAGAGGATCCATCAAAGAACATCTTCCAGACAAAAGTGGTTAGAAGAGGATCTTCAGAAAAGTTGATGGAATTTTTTCTGATTTCTGATGGGGCTTTCGGGGCATCAGTGAGATGCAAAATACTAGATCCCAGATCTGTATCAAAAGAAAAAATAGGGTGATTGGTGGGATTTTCTTCATCACTAATGATGTGTTGATGGGAAAAAATGAACGCTCACCAACTAGAAGAGTGGATCCGGTCCGGGGTTGTCTAAATAACCCAAGCCTGTTTGGGATGATCCACCCTGACGGGTTTAGCGGCTTCGTTGGCCGATCTAAGTCCTAGAAAAATGAAAGAAAACTAAAACTAAAGGAACTAATATAAATGAGAAAAAGAAACTACAACAAACTATATACAAATCTAAAGCATATATACAGCTTACTTACTAATATTATACAATAATAATTCTATGAAATTAAATGTTCAGCTATCAACAGAATTAGATCTTAATCACAAATGTACAATATTTACAGATTACAGATTTTAAATGAAAACCTGGAAAAAACATTTGTAAACTGTCCCATGACAGCAAAACTATTGTTTTTTTATTTTTATAATTTCATGAAAAAGAACTAAAATTATAACTATCTAAGCTGAGCAATTAAAACAATAATCCTAACTATAAATCTGAACTATATATATCTATCTAAACTACTTAAATAACACTAATAAACTAACCTGTAATAACGCTTTCCAATTTGTCCCGTGCAAAGTATTCAATTCAGTTGTTTGATGGGAGGAAACCCGCACCAGATTCTTCATCGGCTTCTCGTAAACAAGAAGCAGCAGTGCTATTTTGAATATAAAAAACAAATCAAACAAGACATAAAACTGACAACAATCTTATGATTTACAAATCATCATAGTTAGATAAATCCCTGTGTGAAGATCTGTACAAAACAGTTCATTTAATGAAGAAGATAAATCTTTACTCATCAAATCGAAACAGAGTAATTGTTGTGCTAAAACTGAGATACATAAGACATGGACAAAATGTAAACCACAATGCATTAACTTGTAATATGTCTTGATATCTAAAGTAGTCAATGACTTAATTACAAATTTGAATGCACAAAACCTGAACGAAAGTATGATGAATTGAAAGCTAAAGCTGTTACAAAAGATCGACTTGCATTCAAGTCTGTATCATCATAAATCCATAGTCTTGTTCTCCCAACAGTGATGATGGGTTCATTACAAAAATAAATGAGTTTATAAAGGCAACAGGGTAAAACATCCCTGTGGGAATTATCAAAAACAATTTACAAAAAATTTGGGGATAATCTCCCAAGTCTCTATTTATGCCTATGACCAACAACTTAAGACAAAACTATATCACAAAAGTATCTCCTAAACTGCCACAGCATGTCCAATTTTCCATTGAAATTCGTAGGTACCTGAAGATGGACAAAAATAGACAAGTTTAGATAATGTTTTATTGATAAAATTAACAAAAATCTAAATTTTAAGACTAGCTACAGAATCTCACGATTCTGTAGCTGGTCTAATTTGCAAACAAAATCATTTTTAATCAATCCAAAACTAACAGAAATATATTCGAACTATTAATCAAACATTTGATTACTAATTGAAAACAAAAGAAATCGTTCATGCCAAAAATAACCAAATCTTCTATGCTAATTGAGAGCAAATGAAATCTTGTTTGAATCTATTTCAATTGAAACAAACCCTAAACGAATATCAAGCAAATCTCTGGTAAGAATTCCATATAGACATAATATGTCAATCCAACACTCAACATAATCGTTTAAATCCAAACTAACAGAACCGTATCAAATCGAACTTTGAATCCATCGCAGTATACAAACGACTGTGCTAATTCAGACGTACAGAATCATTTCAGAATCAAACCAAAAGAAATGAATCGAAGTAATTTAGGGCCGACACAATGCAAAATCATATCAATCAAAACATAGCTGTGTCCAATTTTAGCAAATGAATCTTTTGTACAGGTCGAATGCAATCATAATACAAAACGAAAATATTTATTCAAAACAAAACAGAATCGTTCCTTAAATCTATTCGAACATAACTAAACAAAAACAAACCCAATCGACTACCCTAATTCAAACGTACAGAATTGTTTCAAAAGAAAACCAAACAGAATCGAAAGCAAATCAATCGTTTATACTAATCTGAGAACAATAAAATCGCATAATCTAAATCATAGCTATATTTGATTTTAAGAAAACGAATCGATGCAAACAAAGATAGTTTATGCTAATTCCAAACGAAATCTTTCATGCTAATTCAAAATAGAAAAACGAAATCATTTCTGGTAATTGGAAGCAAACCGAATTGTTTTTAATCTATTAAAGCAATAGAACTAATCGGCTATGCTAGTTGAAACCAAATCATACAAAATCAATGTGGAAAAAAAACATACCTGGGCTATAAGAAAAACAACTCGATCATGATAATTTTGAATTGACAAAGGCCGTTGTTGCTTCGACATTTCTGAAGACAATTGAATCGGTGGTTTTTTGTTTCTTCTCGTTGCCTTGTAGCCTGTCGTTCTCCTTTGATAGCAATGTCACCCATTCCTCTAACGATTTAATCTTAGATTGCAACAAGGGAACGTCGGTGTAATAATTTTCCAGCCAGGCATTACATTGAGTGCAAGGTGGTTGATTTGGCATCGCAGGCGAGGGCTCTTTCAAGTTACCAGGGGTTTGACTATGAAGTCTAATTCCAGGAATTTAGGATCGTTCTTGAGGCACGGAGGTAAATTGGAAACATAGTTGTAGGGTTCCATAGAGCACAGGCCATGCAAATAGGGGTATTCCTCAATCAAGAAACGTTCAATTTCGGAGTCCAAGTCCTTGCTCAACACTATTGGCTTCTGGTCAACGTTTTTCTTGGGTTTGTTTCTAGCACATCTCGATATCCATCGTGCGTTGTTCTTTCCCTTACTGTTGACACCAGTATCAACTTTGCCTTTCTTCTTCACAGGCCTTTTGACAGCCTTAGTATTGTCTTTAGCACACGGGTCGGCTATGGTATCGGGTAGGTCAAGGTTAGGGCAATCCAAGGGTTTGACAGGGGGTAGAAGGATATGAAGTGGCACGGCTAGTCCAACCAGAGTTTCAGTAACCACAACCTTGTCCACTTGGACAGACTCAGGAGTGGCAAAGCCATTCCTTGATAGGAAGTCTTGCCAAGAGTCACCACTAAGGCTCAAATGGTGGACGATAATGAGTTTGATCAAGCAGTGATGAAAAAGGCTGCTATCAGCCTTCTCATGCTTAAATCGTTTGGACATCTTGTAAAGACTACGTAAGAGATAATGTGACATATTCAAAGGGTAGCCTATAAAATTCATCAATAACCGAAGATGATACAAAAATACCAAACCATAACGACCTTCGCAGGTCACAAACTACTTAACAATTGCCAAAAGATCGTGCCACCTGGGTTTGAGGGTATTGAGAGGCATACCTCTATCACAGCTAACAATCTTCCTTGATGTGAATAAAAGCGGCCATGGCACCTCATCTACTTTGGAATTTTTAAACCACCTTTGCTCTATAGCTGGTAGTCCTGTAGCTGAGCTTAGGAATTCCTCATTTAGCTTGAGTTGTATGTCTCTGACCTTATCCCTACATCCGTCGAAGGTGAGGG
The DNA here is from genome assembly GCA_032191745.1 of Picea mariana. Lineage (NCBI taxonomy): Eukaryota > Viridiplantae > Streptophyta > Pinopsida > Pinales > Pinaceae > Picea > Picea mariana. The sequence continues at coordinate 63,147 of JASDQU010244551.1, forward strand.
CAAACTGTTGGGCAACTAAAAGGTTGAAACCCTCAAATCTTTGAATAAACACCAGCCAACCACTATTTTCCAAATCCTTACAAGCATTGTCAAACAACAACAGTGTTTGGCTACCATTTGGCTCTATGCGCACCACAGGTTCCATAGAGGAGAGCACACAGTGAGCCGGGTGAACGGGAAAGGGTTTGGAAAGGGTAAACCCAGGATCGAATAGCTCACAGACTTCCCCGAAACCAACAGAGTTAACCCGGGATAGGAGGCAGGCATTAATGCCAAAGTGTTCGAGGGTGGTGAAACTAGATCAACCCATGCAAAACAGTCATATCCAAATGTACAACCGACGGCGCATATGGTGATTTGAATCACTATTGCAATGTGTTAAAAGTAATGACATCAAACAATTAACAAAAACTATGGTAAGTCGATCCAAAAATTTGCACAAGCAATAGTGTTTGCATGGTTTTTAAAATCAAAACAATGTTTCGAAATCAGCACCAAGGGTTTGATCATAACAAGTATGTGTTGTATGAAATGATTGCACCAAGGGTCTAGCCACAATTTCAATGTGTTTTCATGAAACCAATGTGCCAAGGAATTTGATCAAAGCACATCAAACCATCATTAAATCAATGATTTAATCGCAATCATTAAAATATCATCACAGTCTTATAAAAATGAAGTCATATTAACAACAACAAAAAAAATGCCAAATGAGTAAAAGTTTTGGTGTCTTGCCCACTGTGTGACCATAATTGAATTGGAAATGCAGTGAACACATAGACAAGAGTGACTATAATAATCCAGTGACGATTTTAATGCCATTGAAGTGACTTCGAAATCAAAATTTTCACGCTTGTTGTCATGAAAATGAGAACAAAGGCAGGTGTGAAATGCACAAAATAATAGCGTTGTTTTATTCCAAAGATTGTGATTAAAATCAAGGGTTCCAAAACACTTGGGTAGGCATCTTATAAGGATAGGATAAAAATGCAAAATGGCTGCCAACAATGGCAACACACTAGTAGAAGCAGTTATCTCTGCCAAAAGAACAAATTCAGATTATGACAATGAGAAAAATTCTAATTCAAAAACAACAACCAGAAAATTGTTTAAACATCATCATTAATCAAATATTCCAGCAGTGCTTAAAGGATGAAAACAGATAACAGTCTTAAGACAAGCGAGCCACGATATTAAAGATAAAATCTCCAATACTGTTGACAGGGCCACTGTTTCTAGCAGGCGTCCATAGTCTCGACAGGGTTTCCATTTAACCCACTCTGATATCGGTATCTTGCCAAGAAGTTCCAAATCAGAATAAAGGACATTTTAAGGTTAAGAGGTTTCATATTTGCAAATTTTCATATACCCGACATTGCTTCGCTGCCAGCGGGCCTATTCAGTACCTCGGTGAAGTTGTCTTGGCATCATGCATGCATTTACGCACTGCTAGCAGACCTGTTCAGCATCCCGGCGGGTTTACAAGCACTTCCCACAGCTCTTTTTAATGATTTATTTGGTTTTTAAAGCTGTATAATTGAGCGGGGTGACGCTGAAAATCATGATATTTTAAATATATTTTTACAAACCTCAACAGAATTTTTTAGAACTGTCCTTCATTAAGATCCAGAGATGGTTTGTTTACAGAAACAACCTTCTAAGCCAGGGAGACATCTTCTGAGTCATTCCCTTAAGGAACAGGGACAGCGTAAGAAGATAATGGATGATCGTGACAGGATTTACTCACAGATCAAAATCAGTTAACTTCTTTCAAACAACAGTCTTTTCTCAACACAGATGTAAATTTTAGAAGTACATAATTGATGTTTATACAATTTTTCAGCAGTCATTTCAGTGAAAGAATTTTCTGTTTTCTTTGTCTGAACAGTTCAAAATTCAGGTATGTGTATTTCCAAAAACAAAAACTGATAAGCGAAAAAGGGAAAAAATCAAAACCAAAACAGTAAAAGAAAAGCAAACAAGAGAAAATATGTACACAGTATACAAGGGTTTTCATCAAGCGAAATATCTTTTCAGAGCTTGGCCATTCACCGGATAGGTGTCAGTTTGTCCCTCTAGATTCTGTAATCGAAAAGAACTGGGACCTAATTTCTCAGCAATTAAAAATGGTCCAAGCCATAAGTTCTGAAATTTTGTGTGCTCTCCCTTCCCCTCATGCGGTTTGTCCCATTTCAAGACAAGGTCACCTACTTTGAAGTTCCTATCAGAGGCAGATTTGGCATCAAACCAACTTTTGACCACTAGTTGATGTTGATCTAACTTACATTTAGCTTGAGCTCTTACCTCTTCTAGTTTCATTAAAGCATTAATTCGGTTTTCCAAAGGGGGACATTCTTCTTCTTGTATTTTCTGTGATAGTTGTAGTGAGGGAAGAAGAATGTGTGGTGGTAGAATTGCTTCTCTGCCATAGACGAGAAAAAAGGGAGAGTTACCTACAACAGTTTTTGGTGTTACCCTATCAGCCCAAATTGTGTTTAACAGTGCATTATGCTAGTTTTTGTGATTCTCAGATACCGTTCTCTTGATAATTTTAATCAAATTCTTATTTGTTGATTCTGCCAATCCATTGCCCTGAGGATAATAGCTAGAAGAATACTTCAATTTAATTCCATTTTCTAGAGTGAACTCGCTCATCTCAAGAGATGAAAAATAAGAGGCATTATTGAATACTAGACAGTCAGGGATACCAAAATGAGTAATAATATTCGAATTTAAGAAGGCAATTACCTGACTGGTATTCACAGTTCTTAAGGCGACAGCTTCAGACCACCTGGTGAGGTAATCTATGGCTGTTATGATAAACTTATGTTGCTGTGAGGATAGCGGATTGATTGGACCTATAATATCAAGGCCCCACTACTGAAAAGGGGAGTCTACTGAAACGGGCTGCAAAGGAAAAGCTGGTTTCTGTATGCGCCCTGATGTTTTTTGACAAATAATACACTTGCGACACAAGGCATGGGCATCTCTAAAAAGTGTGGGCCAGTAGTAACCGGCTCTCAAAACTTTATGGGCAGTGGTGTCACCACCAAAATGCCCACCAGCTTCTCCTTCATGCAACTCTAGTAAGACTTTTTCTGCTTCAGCTTTGTCAAGACAGCGCATTAGTACTCCATCAAAATTTTGACGAAACAGAATACCATTAATCAACTGAAAATAGGCATATTTTAATCTTAACGCTCTTCTTTTAGTGGGATCCAGGTGACGGGGGGATGACCCATGTTCAAGACAGAATTTCATATCGTCATTCCACGGACTGACAGAGTTTTGTGCATAGCAGATTGCATTTTGATTGTGATGTCCTAGGTTTGACATATCGTTTTATTCTTGTTGTCTTGATGTTGAATCAGCAACTAGCTTGCATAAGCCTTGGCCTCTCACTATCTGAGCTGGGTTAATTTCTATGTCGTACTCCTATAGGGAGGTAACCCAGTTCGCCCTCTTTTCGCCTAACTCTTTCTGCACTAACAGATTCTTGACGGCTGGGTAAGGGACAATAACTTTCGTCCTAGATTTCAAAAGATAAGATTAGAAGTGTTTAACTGCTTTGAAAACAGCGTAGGCTTGTTGATCTACCGCTGGGTAATTAAGTTCCACACCTTTGAAAGAAGAGCTCATAAAGGCAATGGGTACTTCATTATTTTCAGGGTTCTTTTGAGTTAGGATGGCAGCGTAGGAATGGTCAGAAGCAAAAGTGTAGAGCGTGAAGTCTTGCGAAAAGTCGGGGCTCATGAGAGAAGGAGCGTCTATTATGGCCTTTTTTATCGAATTGAAAGCTTGATTTTCTAAGGGTCCCCAATGATATTGTGTGTTTTTCTTAATTAAATTCTGTAATGGTATGACCATTTCAGAGAAACTGGGAACGAATCTCCTGACAAAGTTGATCTGGCCTAAGAAAGACTGCATAGATTTTTTGGATGAGGGAGGAGGAAGTTTGAGATGACTTGTGTCCTTTCAGGGTCGATAATCATCCCTTTTCTTGACACAATGAATCCTAAGAGTTTTCCTTGTTCTACTGCGAAGATAGATTTTTTAGGATTTAAGGAAATGTCGTATTTACGACATCGTTGTAGAACAACTCTTAAATGAGCTAGATGATCATTTTTGTTTTTAGAGAATACAGTAACATCATCTAAGTAAACTACGACGAACTGATTGATTAAGCCTCAGAAAGCGATGTCCATCGCTCTCTGGAAAGTGGCATTGGCATTAATCAATCCAAAGGGCATTTTCCTGTAAGCGTAAGTGCCCCATGGAGTGTGGAAGGTAGTTTTAAGTTGGTCTGGAGGAGACTTCAGGACTTGGTTGTACCCTGAGAAACCATCCAATAAGGATAGCCTCTCAGAACCAGATACCTGTTGAAGGATTTGTTCCATGGGTGGGACAGGATAGTTGTCTTTATCAGACGCTCTATTAAGGTTTTGAAAATCGATGCATAGTCGAATTTCCCCACTTTTCTTCCAGACAGGGACAAGGTTAGAAACCCATTAAGTGTGCCTAACTGGAAAAATTATCTTAGCATTTAGGAGTTTATTTAATTCTTTTTTGACGGTCGGTTCGAGCTTAGGGTGCATTTTTCTTAATTTCTATTGAAAGGGCAAAGTTTGGGGTTTCATAGGAATGATGTGTTGTATGATGTTGGGGTCGAAAGTTTTAAGGTCATCATATGTCCACGCAAAAGCATCTTTAAATTCTATAAACAATTTAATAAATGCAGCTTTTTCTTGTTGAGAACACCCCACCCCTAAATTAATGCACTGTGGATTGTCATCAGTTCCTAGGTTTACTTTTTCATATGATAACGAGGAACTATTGGTTTTGCAGTTGACCGATTTTTTGAATTTATCTTGAAGATCGTAAAATTTCTCTAATCTAACTAAAAATTTAAGGATCGGATTTACCATGTCCGATGAAGATTCAGGAGTTCTCGGATCTGGTATTACCATTAAATCGCGCAAATTGTCGTCGTGAGTGCATTCGTCGATCACCACGCCTTGAAAAGTTTCTTCCATATGCAGGAAGCTAATAATCTGCTGATCGTCGTCAAAGACTCTCCAATTCGTGATGTTGTCCGGAACGGATGGCCTGAACAACAGTTCGATGGAGAATGCGTTCGGGGACAAGCCTTCTGCAGGAAAGAGTTTGGAAGCTACGTTAGCTAATAGATCAGCTTCAGAATTATTCAATCTAGGAATAGAATTTATACTGAAAGAAAAAAACTTATTCATTAAATTCCATACCTCGGATTGGTAGCTTTTAAGTTGCGGAGACAGACAGTGGATAGAATATCTTACATGTCTAACCACGATTTCGGAATCACCAAAGACAGTCAAGTTTTGAATGTTCATGTCTAAAGATTTTTTGAGACCTTGCAGTAAAGCCTCATATTCTATTGTGTTATTAGTACATTCAAATTCTAGCCTACATGCAATCAAAGTTTTGTTACCTGAGGAATCAATAATAACGTAGCCTGCACCTGCTCCTTCTTTGGACTTTGACCCGTCAAAATACAGAGACAAAATTTGATTTTTATCGGGTGCATGAGACCATTGTGTAGAAGCTGCTGGCTACACATATGCTACAATCTCGGACTGTTGTTCTGGGTTGGTGATAGTTGAAGCCTCGGCCATGAAATTGCTGAAAAAGGTATCCATCCCTTGTATTTCGGGTGAACTGGCAGAAGGTGTAAATGGCTCATTGGTATCGTTCAAATCTGTGACCGTGAACTTTAGGTAGCGTTCACGATTTACCTTGATCTTGTTGGGCTTGCCGTTCTCTGGCAGCCACAAGTGAGACCAATCTGTCGTGAAATAGCCGTGTAGTTTCTCCAACCAATCCCTGCTTAAAAACAAACCACACACTTCTAGAATATCCACAACAATAATATCAATGACTTGATGAACTTTGGGGTTAGACGATAATCTTATAAGCACATTCCTTAATTCGCCTATAACCTTAACACTAGTTCGATCAAGTTGGATGATTTTTAGAGTGGATGGTTCAACCTCAGCATTAATATTCTAACACACAGACCATGGCATCACATTGGATGATGCACCTGAGTCTACCATACAATTGTGCATGTTTCTATTAAAGATTTTGAAAGTTAACAAAAATGGAGGTACATTTCTGCGAGTACTAAGTGTGGAAGCTTGTGGATTTTTACTCGCAGTTTCTAAAGCTAATTTCTCTACATTTGTTACATTATTTACAGGAAGGCTTCCTTTATCATGAGGATTAGGATTATTCTTAGCGGAAGTCTTCTAAGGAACTTTGTTCTGAACAACCTTGTTCAAATTACCATTTTTGCTATTCTCTGCAATGTTCTGTAACATTTTTTGTAGCAAAAATGGAAATTTTAATAACTCATAAACAGAAATATTAGCCCTTAAATTTTTAAGATCTTCAACTAAATCATAATCTAAGTCGGGGTTTACATGACTCTATTTAGTCTCAGCTAGTTTATGTTAGCCATTAGACTTCATAATGTCGAGCACGAAGACGTAGTCTGTAGGTTGTTCCCCTATACTTTCGAGGGCAATACCTCTACCTGGTACTTTGCCCAGCAACCCCATACCATCATGTCTTGGGAAAAGTTTGAATCCTACTTTCTTGAGAATTTCAGAGACGATAAGTCCCCAGAAGTTCTAGTTATGGATCTTTCTAGCCTAAGAATGAACCCAAAAGAGAAAATTAAAGACTTTAATCAAATATTCTTAACAATTAAGAACCGAATCCCTATGGATTCCATGCCTGCCGAGAATATTATCATAGCATACTATACTAAAGACTTGCATCAAAGTATAGCCATTTGGGTAAAACGATCTAAGAAAGCCACATTGTTAGAAGCCTTCGAAGAGGCCAGCCAGATTGAAAAAGACATCCTTAGTTTAAAAGACACTACTAGCAATGAAACAGAAACTAGTTCTTCTTCCAAAAAGAAGATCGAAATCCTCCCTCGACCTGCTCAAAATAAAACACAACCTGAAAGCTCAGATTTAGAAAACCTAACTAAAGTCATTCAAAAACTGTCAAATCAAGTTATAGATTTAAAAAGGACGGCCGAAGAAGCTTCTTCGAGCAAAGGGCCTTACAAACCCCCGTTCAGGAAGCCTTTTCCCACTAACCGACCTAATCCAAATACCGAGGGCCTAAATCTAGAAAGTCTGCAATTCGCCCTTCAAACAATTCTAGAAGCACAACAATTACTCTATTTCGATTTGATGAGTAAAGATTTATCTTCTTCATTAAATGAATTGTTTTGTACATATCTTCACACAGGGATTTATCTAACTGTGATGATTTGTAAATCATAAGATTGTTGTCAGTTTTATGTCTTGTTTGTTCTATTGTTTATATTCAAAAGAGCACTGCTACTTCTTGTTTACGAGAAGCTGGTGAAGAATCTGGTACAGGTTTCCTCCCATCAAACAGCTGAATTGAATACTTTGCACGGGACAAATTGGAAAGTGTTATTACAGGTTAGTTTATTAGTGTTATTTAAGTAGTTTAGATAGATATATATAGTTCAAATTTATAGTTAGGATTATTATTTTAATTTCTCAGGTTAGATAGTTATAATTTTAGTTCTTTTTCTTGAAATTATAAAAATCAAAAAACAATAGTTTTGTTGTCATGGGACAGTTTACAAATGATTTTTTCAGGTTTTCATTTAAAATCTGTAATCTGTAAATATTGTACATTTGTGATTAAGATCTAATTCTGTTGATAGCTGAACATTTAATTTCATAGAATTATTATTGTATAATATTAGTAAGTAAGATGTATATATGCTTTAGATTTGTATATAGTCTACTGTAGTTGTTTTTTCTCATTTAGATTAGTTCCTTTAGTTTTAGTTTTCATTCATTTTCCTAGGACTTAGATCGGCCAACGCAGCCACTAAACCCGTCGGGGTGGATCATCCCAAATGGCTTGGGTTATTTAGACAACCCCGGACCGGATCCACTCTTCCAGTTGGCGAGCGTTCATTTTCGCCCGTTAACATGATGTAAGCCAATTGAGCTTCCCTGTAAAGTTTTCTATGCTCTCCCCCAAAAATAGGAATAGTATCATAAGAGAGATCCATCTGCAAGGTTCCCCCAAGTCCTTTTATCCAGGATCTTGATAAGATCATACCAAACTTGGGGTGAACATCAACAACTACGTTATCCATAAGTATATTGTTCATGGGCAGCTGAAATAAGGTCACCACCATATCCTTAATGACTCCAAGACACTTGAATTTTCTGGAGTCAAAATAATATAAGTCATGATAGGTCTTTGTGACTTCTAACCCAAGTTCATCCATAACAGATTTTGGCATAAGATTGTGGGATGCCCCTGAATCCATGAGACAATTGTGTTGCACTTTATCATGTATATTCAGTGAAGTATAGAAAATTGGGGATGATTCATCTTTGTCTTCTATCAAAGGACCTAAAATCATTGTTGGTTTTTCATCTTGCAAATTTATGGAATCAATGGCATTTGGAGATGATTCTGGCTGTAACATTTTGGATAAATATTTTTTAAAATCCTCATTTTTTTATCAATTCCAAAAAAGGTACAGGGATATTTATTTTCTAGATCTCATTCTCAAAACTGAAGGAAGGGGAAGGCTTCAAAATATCTTTGGTTTCAGGAGGAGGATTTTTTATTAGAACTTGTGGGTTTTGAGAGTCTTTTTCCTTGCTGCTCACTGTCACAGCCTTGGCAGAATCTTCTTTATGAACAGGCTGATTAGGGGCATCATTTTTTTCTACATTCTTCTTAGATATCAAATTATATCTACTAGGATTTTCCTTTACTTTCTCTCCCTTGCTTAACTCATTAATTTTAATACCCATTAAATATTGCTCATAAGAGGATTGAGTCAAGTGTGGGGATGGGAAAGTATCACCTAAGCAGTGAATCTCAGGATCAGATTCAACCTCCTATTCTTCTTCATCAGCCACTAAATTATTTTTCAAAGGAGATTGTACCCTTTGATCATCTCTCTCTCTATTTCTAGGATCCCTAGGAAATATTTGGGGAGCATTATTTGGTCTCCTGTAGTTACCTCTTTTATCATTGTTTTGATCATTTCTATATGTCTATTTCCCTTCTAATTTTTAATTTCTCAATTTTAGTGGAGAGAGATTTTACTAATTTTGTCAGCTCATCTACTTGAGAATGAACAACAGAGGAATCAAAAGTTGAAGCTTCAGCTTTGTTTCTTCTCCAATCTCTATCAGATTTTCCCCTGAGCTTATTTGATGCCACTGTGTTGGATTCTACCTCTAAGGCAACATCTTTCATATGAAATAAAGAAGGTGACCTTCTTTCTCTCAAAAGGAGGCAGGATTCAGAATCAAATGCACTAGCATAAGTGATTTTTTCCATGGTTTCAGTGGGTTTTATCTCATCAGGGATCTTCTTGTATATTTTGTTAAATCTTTTATAAAAGTCAGAGACAGACTCTCCTTCTTTCCTTTTCAAAGATCCAAATTCGGTGAAGTAGTACAAAAAATCATTTTTGTCACCCCAATGCCTCAAGAAGGCTTCATCCAATGCCTAAATACTAGTAATGGATCCAAGGGCCAAGCCCCTGAACCACTTCCCAGTCTCACCAAAAGAGCTTTGGACAAAAACCCTCATCCAAACATCTTCATTTTCAATATTTTGGTTATCTGCAGAGCTATAGAAAGCAACAAGATGTTCCTCAGCAGTTACATATTCTTCTCTCATGAACTTAGGAATGTATTTCAAATAATCTCCAGGGGGAAGAGAATTCAGTGGCTAAGGTAAGAGTATAGGAGCATATCTTGCAGTCACTATGGCATCCATCCTATTTGCAGGGGGGTTAACCACTGCCATTTGATTTTGGATTCTTGGCAAACAAGAAGGAGAAGGAGACCTGACTGTGTGTAGAGTAGGAGAGGAAGGAACAGATGAAGGGGGCGTTTTAGTTTTCACAATAGAAGGATGAGTCTTTGAAGAGGATGGTAAGCTCTGAAAGGGAGATGAAGTTCCTACTTCTTTGGCAGAAAATTTTTAATAGAATTAGGTGTAGCAAAACCTAAAGTAGGGAAATATTCAAAACTATCAAGACTAAAACACTTCTGAATATCAGGGGAAGAGAATATATCAATGATTTCTTATTTAAATTCAGTCTCAAAGGAAGAGTATTCAATAGGAAACTCTTCAAAATCAATCTTTTTAGATACTTCAGCAGAAGATAAAGGAAGCTTACTTGATAAAACAGCTGGAGTATCAAGAGTATAATCAGGCAACTAACCAGAAGCACTTGTAGCAGTAGTAGAAAAAAAATTTTGGGAAGCTTTTCCCTTCTTGATTATCTTCTCTAGGTCAGCCTCAGGTGGTACCAAAGGTAGTTGTGGATTTGATCTCGTATGTCTGCCTTTAGGTGCCAAAGCTGAAACAATGGAGTCACCAGGTACAGTCTGCAATATTCAAAATACCGAGTTCTAATGCACCTTTAGAACTAGAATACTGTGTCATTTTAATCCCAGGGAAAAGTCTTCAAATCATTCCCTGACAACGATGCCAAGAATGTTAGCACTAGGAGTCACCTTCAGATTGCATGGAAGGAAATCCCAGTACCCATCAAGTTATAAGTGAATGTAAGAGTTTTTAAAGGGTCAAATGGAAAAGGACTCAAGTGATAATGTTCTAACTTAGATAACAGGGCTAGCATACACCAGCAATTAAGGTCTTGGCTAATTTTAATTATTAGTTTGGGAATAAGTATGAATAGAGGGAAGACTTGAATGAGAGAAGTGTAGGTGTTGCTATAAACATCAAGTCAACAAGAGCCTAAGCATGAAAGTTTCTTAACACAAGATCTTCTTGAACTGAGAAACTAAGGAAGATAAATAAACATCATGATAACATAATGATTAAACATCCATCATAACATCACCACAATCATTCATGTGAATCATTCAAAGCATGAACATTTAGCATCAAAAGCAAATATAATGAAAGAGAAGATAAATAAACATCATGATAACATAATGATTAAACATTCATCTTCTCTTTCATTATATTTGCTTTTGAT
>JASDQU010244552.1:0-16955 GCA_032191745.1 Picea mariana
ATATATATTATTTGATACAGGCTACTAGCATTACACAAATCCCTAGATAGCGTGTCAAATCTATTGTTTGATATTTAGATTGTAAATGAATAATTTTCCACCGGTGGCAACAACTTTGTAACACAAAAAATTTGAATAGATCTAGAGTTCTGAAGTTGTAAAACGTGTTTTAGTTTCATATTCTGATAATTTACTCCAAGAGTCGGCCTCCATTTCTTTATAATATGTATAAATTTCTTGACTACTCTGATGGGTTCAAGCAATTTTGAATGCGAATGGGTTGAGTGGGATAGTTCTCGAACCCTCCTTTAACTTCTTCATTTTGACTTAGAGTACCCTCGATAACTTCATTCGGTATTTTATTTTACGGTCAATTCTGGATTTCACTTGAAATGTCCTAATGTGAGTCTCCAACGTACTAACTTGTACAGACTCGAGATAGAGTCTTGGTTTCATGTCTCTAGTTTCAAGAGAACTTTATTCATCATCAAAGATCTTCCATCTTTTGTGCCTTCGACCTATACATCCTGCGTCTGTGCTTCCGAAATGTGAGCTTCACCTCCTTATTTCTTTCTCTTTGGACAATCCCAAGATGTGTGCCATGTCTTTCCACATGCATAACATCTTACTTCTCTTCCTCTGCCTCTTCCTATTCCTCTGGGAAAAGAGTTTCTTGCACCACTCTGCCTTCCTCGAGAAATTACTCCTCTCTCAGAGTGACCATATGGTTTCTCCGCCTCGCCTTTGGGATTTTCTGCCTTGTCTTGGGAAACTCCTTTGCCTCTATTTAAGCTTCTACCTCTGTTTTGTTGAATCTTCTTCTTAWYYAACTTCTCCTCTWCTTTCAGCACAATMTGATAYGCATCCTCKATTGTTCTAACTATATCCATGTTGATTTCATCCTGGATATCATATCTCARGCCRTTGATGTACCTRGYAACKTTTTCTTCATCTCTCTCTCTTTTTCYAGTCCTGATGTTCAATCTGTAGAACTTCTATGTGTATTGCTTCATAGTCATTTCCTTTTKCCTCAGGTTCTACATCCTTCTGAACAGATTTATCTGGTAATATTCAGGTATGAATTTCTCCTWTATCTTGGCTACCATGTGATCCCAAATCTTAATCTTTTKTTTTCACTAGCTCCTCCTATTAGCCTACAGTTCATCCGACCATAGTGTTGCATGTCCTTTCAACCTAGTGATGGCATGTCTCACCTTTTTCTCCTCCTCGACATCTTCATAGTTGAAACAAATTTCCATTTCTCATATCCAATCATGCAATTCTTCAGTGTCTAAATTACCTTCATACAGTGGGACACCAATCTTCATTCTGGCTCCCAACTTGAAAACTACTTTAAACAAACGTTCTTTCGCAACATCCTCTATTATAGCTTCTTCAACTTCCATTTCTTCAATTTCTGCATTGCTGACATCTCCAACATCAGGTGCTCTCCTTTGTGTTGTTTCCATGGCATCTAGCCTTGCCCATAGTTTTCTCATCTCCCTTTCTGTAGCTATTTTTTCTACAGGCGTCTCAGCATGTCTTCTCGGTGGCATTGTGCTAATGTATCTGATACCACTCGTCGATACCACTCGTCGATACCACCCTACTTCTCTTTCTCCTTATCTACATAAGTCAATTGTTTATATGCTCTGATACCACTCCTGGCACAGACCCCCTTCCCTCCTTGGGACTATGCAGCCTCCCAGTATTGGATCTTGAAACACCTGATTCAGATTTACTCTTTTGGCCTTCAACAGACCCCGAATGCTCAATACACAGGTCCTTTTTGTGTTACTCGCAAGGTCGAACTACATGTGCCTTCACTCTTTGACGCTCCTGGAAACACTCAAATCTGCAATTGCTAACTCCATGCTAGAGCTTCCTTTTAGGTGACCACAGGCTATGACCATGGACCAACCGTCCACGAATTTGGCCTTCGGAAATATCACGAGTTCTACCTTCAGTTCTTCCCGAAGTGCTCTTCTCTGAATTTCCAGATTTATGCTGCGTGTCTCCTTGGATATTGATGGCTCCACTATATTTTGGGTTTCGTGACTTCGTGAAACTCTTTCTTGCCTTAATCACAACCCTCTCGACTTCCAAACCTCGAAGTGCCGAAACAGCTTACAACCAACCTCCACATAGTTCTTTTAGATCTAATGGTCTGGAAGAATCTTCCTCTCTCTCGAACGAATCTCGTTCATGGATTTTGTGAAACCTTAAGGGTTTTCCTCCTTAAAGATTTATTGTTKCTCCTTTGTTCCTCTAAACGYCCTTTTCAACACATCGTCAAAATCTCGACCTATGCACGCCTTGCAACARGTTCTCTTCCACACTCAAATTCTATGTGCATGATTTCACACCCTTTGCAACTATTCTCCAACTGCTTCTCTACGACTAAATTCACACTAATCCTCTTAAGCTCTCAAATCTGAAACTCTGTCACCACTCCTTGTGGACGTCTATGCACTCCTTGCATATAAGTTCACGTTTCCTTTTCTAAGATTACGAGTCAAAACCGAATCTGTCAACGCACACAGTGTGGACTATCCACTCCTTGCACTCGCTCATAGAAAATAAACAATTGAAAGTTATTTTAAAATTTCACAGATTCATACATCTAGCCATGTAAATGCATGCATAGATACAAAATCAAGAAATAATAGAGAATTGAAAATAAAACATAAAGTCTACTATTCACTCATTTAGATTGACGCATCAACACCACACATTTGAGACAATACTCTTCTATTATATTCATTCAACTGAAAATTACATACATTCATACACTGCTTCTCAGTAGCTCTCAGTTCTCTGCTACAATGACAACCTATACAATAGATTTAGCAGCCCATCAACAACAACTTCTACTAGGAAACAATACAAAGTTTTATACAAGAGGTGTTCTTCGAGCCTTTCCCTCCAACTACTCTATGCTATAGTATCAAAATAAAATCTTTCAACTACTTAACATTTATTATAATAAATATTTCAGTCAGACAAATAAGAGCGAAAGGTCCATATCTGTACTACAATCCTTCTCATTAAGGAAAAATATATTCCCCCATCGATCTTATGCGATGGCTCAGCCTCCGATCATTAAAGATGTTGGTAAGTCAAAAAAGTCAAAAAATTCCCTAGATATTTCATTAATATGCCATCTTTGTAACTCAAATGTGCTTTGTTGGGGATGCTCCAGCATCACAGTAAGATACAATGCTCAGGCAGGCACAATCATCACTTGAAACGAAAAATTATATAACCTTTCATAGTTATAGACTGAACCGTTAAATGCTATTGTAAATTGTTGTGATTTGTGCAAATACAACCTCAAATTTATTGTACTATAAATGATTTTCTGTATTACATAGTCGATTTTATGATGCACTTTCAAACTCTGTTGTAAATTGCCCTCTGTTTGTTTATATTTTTGAGAGCCCTTACACATCGAAACTTCTTGCTACAATATATATATATATATATATATATATATATATATATAGGTTACTAGCATTATACAAATCCCTGCATAGCGTACCAAATCTATTGTTTGTCTTTAGATTGTAAATGAATAATTTCCACCAGTGGTAACAACTTTGTAACACGAAAATTTTGAATAGATCTAGAGTTTTGTTGTAAAACTTGTTTTATAGTTTTATAGTTGTAAGAGTTTTATAGTCTGATAATTTCCTCCAAGGGTCGACCTCCATTTCTTGATAATATCTATGAATTTCTTGACTAGTCTGATGGGTTCAAGCAATTTCGAATGCCAGCGGGTTGAGTCGGATAGTTCCCGAACCCTCTTTTAATTTCTTCGTTTTGACTTAGAGTACCCACGATAACTTCATTCGGTATTTTCTTTTACTGTCAATTCCGGCTTTCACTTGAAATGTAAGTCTCCAGCTTACTAACTTGTAGAGACCGGAGACAGAGTCTGGGTTTCGTGTCCACTGGTGTTGACTTGTTTCTAGAGTACTCCTGCGTAGTTTGAAAGATATTTGTCAACTTCTTTCTTGTTATGATTGATTTGCTTGTGAAAAGTTGATTTATTGGAACAAAAACTTCGAAGCTATCGTGAATTTTGTATCTCTTAATTTATATCTCAAGAGTAAAATTTTCTTTGGTTACGTGTTAGCCCATTGTATGTCTTGATCTAATCGGTTGTTGCGCCCATTGTCGATTTCCCCGAAGGATTGATGTCCTTTGTTAGTTGTTGAGGGTTCCAACCGGTCTTCTGGTAACTGTAAGAGTTTTAATGTCTAGCCTTCACTTACAACAAATTTATTCCCGTCTTTGACTTAAAAGATTATCTTTTAATTATTTTTTTTATTCCATCCATGGCTTCCAGTTGTGCACCTAGAACCTCGCGATCACATCACTGTGTCTTGCGCATGCACACCGACAACTTTCTCTTAACTAACACATCTGAGGTTGATCGTTATCTGGCGATAGCTGGGTTGTTCTAAACCAGGTGGAATTGATGCAATTATTCAGTTTTCCTCCCTATTGAGATTAATAGTTCAGCAAAAAACCTTGTTGTATATCCGACTCGGCGAGGAAACATTCAATTCTTGTTGTTCTTACACTTATATTTAGTTGTAATTATATATGAATATATAATTATATATTCATTAATAGGAGATACTTGCCTTAGAATGTTTATATATTAACTAGATGCACAATAACTCCTAAAAGATCATTGATACTGTTAATAATGCAAATAGAATTCACACTAATTCATTAAATTAATCAGAAAACCCATTACATTTATAGACTTGAACACATCCATGAAATCCTCAATCAATCCCTACAACTATGGATTTAAACTAATCCTCTTACTAATTTAAGAGAGTACAAAACAATCTTAATCCTCAATCAATCCCTACAACTATGGATCTAAACTAATCCTCTTACTAATTTAAGAGAGTACAAAACAACCTTCTAACTGTAAAATATGATTTTGAATTATTCCAACACTTTCCCTTAATTAAGAAATGAATTTTCTATCACTCCTAATTGTTTCCTGCATTTTTCAAAGTTCATCTTTCTAAGAGGCTTGGTAAAGATGCATTTTTCAAAGTTCATCTTTCTAAGAGGCTTGGTAAAGATGTCAGGAAAAGATGTCAGCCACATTAAGAGTGGTATTACAATAGATCAAGTCAATTTCCTTTGAGTGTATCTTCTCTCTTACAAAATAATGTTGAATTTCAATATGCTTGGTTCTGGCATGATAAATTGGGTTGTGTGTCAATTTAATAGAACTTTGATTGTCACATTTGAAAATAGGTGGCCTCATGTGTTTATTGCCAATATATTCAAGAATTCTCCTTAACCAAACAACTTCACAAGTAGCATTGCATAGAGCTTTGTACTCAGCTTCTGTTGAAGATAAAGAAATAGTTCGTTGTTTCTTAATGCTCCATCACACGACCCCTGTACCTATGTTGAATGCATATCTTGAAGTTGATTTCCAACTCTACATCACAATCATTAGTATACATAATACTAAAATTAACAGTTCCTTTCATATATCAAAGAACTTTATTCGTAGCTATCGAGTGACTTTCAACTTGTTTATCCATGAACTGACTAAGGATGTTGATTGAATATGCTATGTCTCGTCTGGGAGTGGTGAGATACTTCCAACATCCCACCAATTGATGATACACATTACCGTTTTCCTCTTTAGTTTCATCAACACTAGATAGCTTAACATTTTTCTCTAAAGGTGTTGACATTGCCTTGCTTTCACTCATATTGAATCTTTCGAGAATCTCCCTGTGTATTTAATTTGAGTGACCATTTTTTTACCGACTTCTCTCCATATTTCCAGACCTAAACAATAATGTATTTCACCAAGATCCTTCATATCAAACATCTGTGCTAACTGAATTTTAATATCCTCAATCAAGTGAGAAGCACTGCATGTGATAATCAAATCATCAACATATAAGGATACCAAAGCTACATTCCCATTTTCATTGTTTTTGACATAGAGATTAGGATCATTTTTGTTTTTCACAAAACCTTTGTGTGCAAATAATGAATTAATATTAATATACCAAGATCTAGGTGATTGTTTCAAACCATATAAATTTTTATTTAGCTTACACACAAGATCCTCTTGTCCTTTCTTTATAAATCCTTAAGGCTAAACCAAATAAATTTATTCTTTTGAATCCCCTTTCATAAATGCATATTTAACATCTAACTAATGTATTTTCCAATTGTATTGTGTACCTAATGCAATCATGAATCTAATTGTATTTAACTTGCTACATGTGAAAAAATGTCGTCATAATCAATTCCTTCCTTTTGTGAATACCTTTTTGCAACTAATATGGCCTTGTATTTGTCAACACTTCCATCTGCATTAAATTTGGTTTTATAGAGCCATTTACATCCTATGGGAACTTTGTTTTCAGGAAATTCTATTAATTCCCATGTTTCATTTTTCATTATTGATTCATATTCTTCATTCATTTCATTTTTCCATTCCTTATGATCTTTGGCTTGTTCATAAGTAACAGTTTCTACAACATTCATTACTTGTGTCATCAATCCATAATCTTTATACCTAGAAGGTACCTGAATTTTTCTTGATGACTTCCTCTGTGTTCCACCACTTTCATTTCATTTCCTCAGTGGTGAAGGATCCCTTTTGGGTGACTCAAGAGTGTTTGTAGTATCCATGTTGCTTCCACTTTACCTGTTCTTGTTCCTGTATCTGTTCTTGTTTACCATCTATATCAATTTTCACATGATCATTATTGTCATAAGGAGTATACCAAACATCATATTTATTTATCTCATCATATGTATTCTCATGAAAATCACATCTCTTCTTGCAATGAGCTTATGTGAACCAATATCAAACATTTTGTATGCCTTATGATCATCACAATAACCAATGAATATACACTTAACATATTTTGCATCAAGTTTTCTTCTTTCATCTTTTGGAATATGAGCAAACGCCTTGGAACCAAATATTATTAAATGGCCAACTTCATGTTTATATCCATAAAGAACTTCAAAACGAGTTTTCATATCTAGAATCTTTGTTGTACTTCTATTTTTTAAATAAACAACAGTATTAATGGCTTCTACCCAAAAACCATTGGAATTTTTTTTTACCTTTCAACATGTTGCGAGCACATTCGACTAATGTCCTATTCTTTCTTTCAACTACACCATTTTGTTGTGGTGTATAAGGCACTATGAATTGTTGAATGATCCCATTGTTCTTGCAGTAGCTATCAAAATCTTTTGAGGTATATTCTCCACCTTGATCAGATATGAGAATATTAATGCATTGGCCTATCTTCTTTTCCACCATAGTTTTAAATTCTTTAAAATATTCAAATACATCGCTCTTTTTCCTTATAAAATAAGCCCAACTAAATCTCGATATGTCATCAACAAATATAAGAAAATACTCCGCACCACCAATTGACATTGTTTGCATGGGACCAAAGACATCGAAATGAATTAATTCAATTATCTCTCTCTGTTTCTTCTCTTTATGTACTTGAAATTATTCCCTATGTTTCTTACCTAGTGCACAAGATTCACATTCTATATGCTCATTTTTCAAAACAGGAATCCCTTCAACCATCAATTTCTTCTAAAGTAGCACTAAATCATTTTTATTAAGATGTCCATGGGTGTGATGCGATAACTCTTCTGTTGACATTGTTGTAGATGTCAATGCTTGATTATTTCCCCTTGTTACATCAAGATTATACATCCCTTCAATTCTTGTTCCTGTAGCTATGAATTTATAATGATTATAAATATCCTTCAAAACACATTAGGACTGCATAAATTCTACATTCAAATTTTGATCAGTTATTGTGGAAACAGATATCAAATTATTTTTGATGCCTGGAACATACAACACATTGTGAATCTGTTTCATATGTCCATTATTTAAATTCACACATATTACTCAATAACCCCGAATCTTATGATATCTATTATCTCCTAAATACATGTGTGTTTCATTTGTGCTCTCATGATATTCATCAAACCACTCTTTGTTACAAGACATATGAGTTGAGCCTCCTAAGTCTATGAACCATGCACTTTCATCATAAGTTTATGCAAACAATGCAACTTCAGTAATAAACAACTTTAGATTCCTAAAACCGTCATTGATAACGGTGTCACTTTCACATTAATTTTTATTATGTTTTCTCAACTTCAGTTTGGATTCATTAGCTTTCCTTTTATAACAATCTTGAGCATGATGACCACGTTTCCCACAATAAAAACAATCATAATTTTTCTTATCATGTACATCAAACTTTGATTGAGCTATACCTCTATTCCTTGGTTGAAACTTACCTTCTCTATTTTTGTCCCATGGCTTGCCCCTGTATGGTTGTTTCCCTTTGGCTACTAATGCAAATTCTGAAGTATGAGAATCCATCTCAAACACCTTCATTCTTTGTTCTTCTTGTAGAAGAATCCATGTTAGCTCAAAAAATGTAGGTGGTTGTGCTCTACCTCATTTACTTGAAATAAAGACATGATAATCTCTGATTAAACCTTTTAATGTAATAGTTACCATGTCATATTTTGAAACTTTTTCACCAATTTCATTTAACTGATCACATAAATCTTTAATTCTAGAAACATAGGTGGAAATATTCTCATTTGCTTCCATTTTTGTGGACAATAACTTAGTAATTAAAAACATAATCCCAATTGAGTTTGTAGTTTCATACAAACCTTTCAATATGTCTCAAGTCTCCTTGGAAGTTTCACAGTCTCTGATGTGTGGAATTATGTTGTCCTTGACAGACATCCACAACAACACTTTGGCCTTTGTTTCTTGTTTCTCCCAATATGTAGCAGTAGAACCTGTGGGTTTGGCTTCATCTCCATTTAAAATAATTCATACATTCCATGCTTCAAAAACCATCAATATCCTAAATTTCCAGTCAATGTAATTATCACCATCGAGCTTGGATGCTTCATTCCTATATTTTTTTGCAAGTGAATTTTACATATCTTCACAAAAAAATCTTTAAACCACTCAAAAATACCCGGCAAATCAGACTTCAACAGTGGTTAATAGTTTTGGCAACAACGTGTGGCAAATCAGACTTCAACAGTGGTTAATAGTTTTGGCAACAACGTGTAGGAACCTGCAATCTCACTCCAGCGTATATTCCAGAACACGCAAATGACAACTTCCTTCCTCAATTGCACATAAGGCTACACTCAACAACAAATCATTCACACAGGCATCTTCCATAATAATGTGATGGCAGACGATTTGATCCAGGAAACGAATCAATTGCACATACTTCTCTTTCTTCTTCTATGTTGAGACCGGATCTTACAGATCAAATAAAATAGTCTCCAACACGATTGTGGCTCACGACCTCTCCTGGGTCACTCCTTCACAACAGAAACTAGCGAATAGCTCACAACTCTCTCAGCAATCAGACAACTCACGTCTCTCTCAGCAAGTACACCCTCACCTCGGGCTTCCTCCACAATGCAAAGGTACTTACCATGACGTCGTTCATAGTGGTCTCCACAACGATCTCCACAATGCAGACCAGTGGACAACTCCCCTTGAGCAATGATACCAAAATAAACAATTCTTCATAAGTGATATAGAACTCACACTAATTCATTAAATTAATCAGAAAAACATTTATAGACTTGAACAAATCCCTAAAATCCTACAAAACAACCTTTTAACTGTAAAATCTGATTTCGAATTATTCCAACAAATACCTCTTTCATTACGATAAGAAGAAGCCTTAAACTGATCTACTAAGTTAAATTTTATACCATATAGGATGGATAGCCTTGTGGCGAAGAAAAATTTTCAATTGATTATTGATTTAAAATATTATGATTAAATATTGGCACGTGATAACCATTTACAAAATTACATGAAAGGTAAGTATTATAAGTATCTAAAGTATTTTTTTTTATGAAAGGTAAGTATTATAAGTATCTAAAGTATTTTTTTTATCGTGAGTTTAATTCCTTTTTTAGAATAGAATGTATTCTGAATTGAAGGCATATGTAGAATAAGTGAGTGGAGTAGTGTGATTTTTTTTGATAGAATACTTACATCCTACTCTTGGTATTATGATTCATTTAAATTATGATATGAATCATGCAGTTATAATTAAGATTGGGGTCATTATATTCAATATGTTTGAATATTAAAGTTTTTATGTCAATGTAGTTGAGGTCCTAGCTTTTTCACCAATCGTTGAATAGTTTAGGGATGGTACATTGAATGATTAATGAATTTTTTTTACCTTATGACCTCTTCTAAAGTTAATAAGAGAAAGACACTTGGGAATAATTGAAGAATACTTTCACACCAATACTTCTACACCTTACGTACTTAAACTCTAAGGAAAGTGATAAGTTCTTACTTTATTCAAGTTTGAATTTCTTAGGCATTGATCTTAGTCTTGGATAACTTAATCATTGTATCAAATTAATATGTATGGTAAGCTATTTTGAATTTTTGAGCTTTGTATTTTGTCTGTTTGGTTGCAATAGAGAGTGTCATCGTTATTAGACCGGAGGTATGTCAAAAATTACTTTTATTCTTGTTGTTTTTATAGCCATATCCTTGAGTAATTTTATTATTGTTCTTTTCTAAAGCTCTACAATCTAATGTTTTATGCCTAAAATTATTGCAAGAGAAGCAATCACAAAGAAAGATATGTTGATACATTTTGGGGGGAGTTATTCTTGTAGTTGTATTCCTTCTATATTCATTTTTTTTTTTGAAGGGAGACTAGATTTCTATTGATCAAAATCAATCTTTATTTTTTTTTCTTCCTTTTTGAAATATCTCTTAAGGGAAACTTCATAACTTTTTGTATTTTTGTTAGTTTCATGAGATGTAGAGTTTGATCCTTTGTTATATTTATTTTTATCATAACTCAATCCTGTCTTATTTCTTGAAGATATTTGACTGTGAAGAATATAATCCAAGATTTTTTAATGGTTTTCAAACCTTGATTGCTTATTTCCTTTCTCAAGTTATTTTTTCATAAGAACAATTTCAGCCTCTCTCTTTTCACAGTCTCATTGCTTTTAATTGGCTTGCTTACTTATGGCCTCTTGAATTCTTTTAGCTTCTTGGAGTTGAATCTTCCAATCATTAATGATTTTTTATGATTCATTGATAACTTTTGAAACTTCTTTTTCTCTTTATTTTTTTTCTTCTTTATATTTTAATAGTTGTTCTCTTAATGATTTGTTCTTCTTTTTATATTTTCTCAGTTCTTYGAGAGAACTAATAAGTTCTCCTTCCCGGTCTACTTCTCTTTCAACTTCAGATTTTCCTTCATTTCCAATATTATCCTCAGTAGTACTAGTTCGATTTTCTATTCCCATAAATAGAAGCTTTGTCTTGTGATCTTCACTCATGTCAGAAGAACTGTTYTCTTCTTTGGAGTAATTTTTTCCTTTTTCTTGTAGAATTTGTTCTTGTTTCCGGTGTTTCCATTTTTATGTTCCTAATGGTTATAAGTTTGTCCAACATCACTATTCTCTTTCTTTGGAGGGAAAATGACCCTTTTTTCCACAATTKAAGCATTTGAGAGGTAACTTCGCTTTCTATTTCTGAGACCCTTTCTTGAGTTTCATTATAAAGTTAGCTTCRTATTCATCTCATATGTATTTGTGATTTTCATTTGGCACATGCTCATGGTTATTTATTTCTTTTGATGATTTGAAAGTCGTTTCCCTTTTTTATGGCCTTTCTTACCATGTTCTCATTTCATAAGGTATAAGAATCTCATAATGTTTATTCATTGTGAGTTTCCAAAGTTTTCTCGATCTTCCAAAGTAGATTACTTGGCATCATATCTCATTGCTAATGATCTTAGCACCTTTTGAACAATTATTTTTTCCTTTAAATCTTCTCCGAGAGATCTAACTGAATTGACAATTTCATCCACTCTTTGAAGATATTTGCAATGTTTTCTTTGTCTTTTATCTTTATAATTTCAAGATGTCTTCTATATGTTTGAAGTTTTTCTTTTTTGACTTTGGAATATACTTCATACATCATTCGAAGC
Source organism: Picea mariana (assembly GCA_032191745.1). Lineage (NCBI taxonomy): Eukaryota > Viridiplantae > Streptophyta > Pinopsida > Pinales > Pinaceae > Picea > Picea mariana. Next base: position 12,081 of record JASDQU010244552.1, read on the forward strand.
TTTTCCCAAATTTCTTTTTTTGATTTACAGTGCATCACTTTTACAAATATAAAGTATGATAATCCATCCAGAATTGCATTAACAAGCCTTGAATTATTAATACATAGTTTCTTTGCATTAGTTCTTGAAGGTGTAGTAGGTAACCCAACATCATATCCAAGATCTATTAGGTAACTTCTCATCCTTACACCTCAAACTACATAATCAATTCTTAATTATAAAATTTATTAACCATAACAATTGATGAACAAGGAAGTACAAGAAATTTTAAATGTAACAATCATAAATTTTATATTTATTTTACAAGCTACAAATTGTAGAAGACACCAATATCCTTTATTTTTTAGCACATACTCAAAGAGACACCAATCCCTTATTTCAAGAGTGAACTTGAGGAAGCTACAAGTCCATTTTTTCTAGGATCCAACCTGTAGAGGACTCTAATCCTTTGTTTTCAAGCACCAGTTTGACGAATATGAAAGTCCGTCTTGTTCAAGCTCCAACCTATAGAGAACTCCATTCCTCCCTTTCTCCTCCCTTCCACCCTCACTTGATGTGTATGGTTAAAGTGTCAAATTCTTCCTTGGACTCTAACTTTGTCTTGATATTCTAATTTTCTCTAAGAGACAATTTCCTTTCACCATGATTTTTCACTTATATAGTCTTCCAACATGTATATGACACTGAAACATTGTGTCTCTTTGTATGAACCAATGTACCTATGCATTGAATTATCATTACATATTTTATTTACAATAGTGTTTCAAGGTGCAATAGGTGGTGCTTTGTAACCATTTACCACATATAACCAAACATCACATCCAAGAGCCATTAGGCAACTTATCCTTTGTATACTCCAAAATGAATAATCATCTCCTTTGAACAATGGTGATCTTTTAGAGGACATTCGTTCTAGTTGATCCATTGTGATTTCTCAGAATCTTCCTTTCAATGGTTAGACTATGGTGAAGGAACCTAGCTCTCATACCAATTGTTGAAATGTTGTCCAATACTAAGAGGGGGGGTGAATCAATATTGCTTATTTTCAACAATTTAAATCAATTGTTAATTATTAAATTTATTAACCATATGAATTGATCAACAAATAATTATAATACACATAATTTTAAATGTAGCGATCATAAAATATATATTTCTTTTACAAGATACAACTTGTAGTAGACATCAATATTACTTTCTTTTTTAGCACCTACTCAAGGAGACACCAATACCATGTTTTAAAGCACCAAATTGAGGAAGCTAAAACTACCTTTTCTTTAGGCTCCAACCTGTAAAGGACTCCAATCATCTATTTTCAAGCACCAACTTGAGGAAGATGCAAGTTCTTGTTGTTCAGGATCCAACTTGTAGAGAACTCCAATACTCCCTTTCTCCTCCCTTCCACCCTCACTTCATGTGTATGGTTAAGTGTCAAGTTCTTCTTTGGACTTTGCCTCTATTTTGATCTTCTAATTTTTCTCTTAGAGACACTTTCCTTTCACCAAGTTTTTTTTCTAATATTTGCTTCCAACATGTAAATGACATTAAAACATTGTGTCTCTTTGTATGAACCAATGTACCTCTTCATTTAAATTAAATAATGTCGATATTTATGTTGATACTAAAAGTTTTCTTTAATTCATAATACTTCAAATCCCTTGTATGTTGTTCAACATTAACCTTTCACATTCCAAAATCCTTGTAGCAGGAATGGAATGGTTGTGAGCTAAAATATATTTATTATTGTTGTGATTGTTCTTTAACAAAACCATAACCCTGAGGATTTAGCTAGATTCAAACTATGAATGTGTAAATAAGGTTATTCAGGTTCCTTTTCATAACAATAATGTTTTTTAAGAAAACACTTCTTTTTTTGTTATTTATTTTATAAAATCTTTATAAAGAATTTTCAATTATAGTTTGAAAACCTTGTTTTCATTGTCTTTATTTTGATCAGGTTTTTAGTCCTTATGAGTCGATCAAAAGCATGGATCGACTCCTATATTTTGGTCCCATGATTTTCACTCCATTCTTATTCGTACAATAGATTAGACTTTGAGATTTTAATTATCTCTCTCGTGCATTTCCTGTATTGAAATGGGAAGGTGATAACTCATGGCCCCTTTTTTAATAGGAAAAACAATGTTTACCAATAGTTAGATAAAAAAGGCACAAATCCCTATTCTGAAACCTGTCCCTAAGGTACATCGTTCATTTATGAAGTCACCACACCCTATAACCAGGTGTTATGCAACAGTTTAATTTATAACATCTTCGCATTTTCCATCTGACCTCGACCTTTGACCGAGAGAAAATACATATAAGGCTTAACTTTGGTGTTTAATTAAATCAATGATTTCATATTTAATAAACCATTGAGTAGAAAATCCAGTATTATCTAGGTGCTAATGAAATCGATGGTTTGGATTTGATCAAGTGTTGAGTGGATGGTCCACATGAATTTTTCATTTGAAAATGGACTCTAAATATTCACAAGAAAAAATGTGATACAACTTAATGCTGACACGTGGATAGTTAAATTTATCATAATATAATTTTGCGTTTGTGCTCAAATGAAAAAATTAATTTGATTCATCTAATCTGCTTACACACAATCATAGTCGTCCAATTCGCCCACAACTATAGACTTTGATCTTAGTCTATCCTTGTTGATCGCTTTTGTTAGTTGGCTTGCAATTTGGGGAAAATTCATTTTTATAGTCTCAATTATCCCAGTAATGAGGTTATGGATATTTCTAAATTATTCCTTATGGAAGAAATCGTAATTGTAGGATTAATCACCATTATTATGATTATACCACTAGTTGGAATATAACAATTCCTTGGTTTAATGAAGTGGACTAATTAATATACCTATTGAATCAAGGGTTGCAATAGGAGGACATGAATTGATATGTTGAGAACTGGATTTAGTTAATGAGTTACTCAAACCTTCAACCTTTCTTGAGAAAAACACATGAGATAATTAGTGAGTAGTATAAGCTATTAATATAAATTTAATATAATGAGAGCAACAATAATTATTAATGTATTATCCTTGACATGATAATAGTTATTTTTAAAAAGAAAAAAAATGGGTGTTTGGTGATATTACATGTAGCCTCAAATATTTTTTTGTAATAAAGAATTTTATCATCAAAATAGAAATTCTTTATTACAAAAAATACTTGAGGAGTCGTGGATCTCAAAGACTGTCGTGAGGACAACCAAGGAATTTCGCATTGTCAGCTGGGCAATGATCAGAGATCACTGCGAGGTCTTGAAGACTGCCAAGAGGGCAGCGAAAGCGTACTAAGCTGCCTGGAGGGCAGAGATGAAAAATTGAGACTGTCTGAGAGTCTCTTGGACTCAAGGGAGAGTTCAATTCAGCAAAGGTTGCTGATGAAGATGGGATCGGTTGATCTCATAATCTGCCAAGGAAGCAATAGTGAAAGCATCCCATATGACCAAATGGGCAGGAATGATTTGAGAAGTCAGATTCAGCCAGGAGAGCTAACAGAGCATATAAGCTCGCAAGAAGATCAGCAGATGAAGCTGACAGGAGAGGAGGAACATCAGGATGGTATACTGATGATTGGGGGAATTGAAATATTCCTTCCATTTGCCCAGGAGGAGGCAGAAAATTCTGTTCAAAATGCAACAACAGCAGTGGAACAGTCATAGTTGATGATGTCTGTCAAAGAAGAAAAAGAGTTGGAGAAAGCATTTGAGACTGCCCAAACAGATGAAGAGAAGAATGAGTGTTCTGAGGAACAACTCAACAAATTCAGCCAACAAGCTGAGCGAGCTGCAGCATTTGAGCTGACAGTAAAAGAAACAGAAGAAGCAAACGAGCATTCCAAGGAATGGCTCGACATATTCAGCATTCCAGCTGAAAAGACTGCAACATGGGAGGTTGCGAAAGAAGAAGAAGAAGACACAGACATCATATGTTTGACTGATCTGTGGTGTCAAATTGAAGCCCTGGAGGAAAGAGTAAAAGTGCAGGGCGTGCACATCCAGCAATTAAAGTTGGAAGTTGATGAGAAAGGCATGGGAGATCACAGTGATCTTCCAAATGGCCAAAAATTTTTGCAGCTGAGGAGACTGCAACAGCAAAACCAGCCACTGGAGCAGCTGGATGAGGTGATCATGGAGATCATGGAGCTGATGTTGAAGTCATAAGATACTACCAATGAAGAGCGGCTGAACAGGAAGAAGGAAGCAGCAGCAGCACAGCAGAAACAACAGCAGCAGAATGGAGCAGAGGAAAAGCTCCAAAGACTTGTTTGGGACCCAGGTGGATTCCAACAAGCTACAGGGGAAGCTCATGAGTAGGAGCTCATGATTTTTGCAACTGTGGAGTATGATGCAGGAGCATCTCTCCATGCAACCATCCAGCCACATCAGCGCGCACCCATTCAGGGCTGAAGGGGAGGCGCAGCCTCATTTTGAATTTGTATTCAATGTAAATTAATGTCTTAGGCTGGTGAGCCATGAATGCCATGCCTTTGCTCAGGCTGTAGATAAGATGGGCATTTATTGTAGATCGACTGAGATCTACTTCTGGATAGCAGACTAGACAACCATTGATTGTAAATTAATTAGAGTAGGTAAATCTTGGAGGGAAGCGCTCGATGAGCACCTCAGGTAAAAGAGATCTGAGATCTCATTTTAGAGGGGGGAATGGGGAAGGTAATGTGGGAGGGAACCCATGAGTACTTTCTTGGTCGCCTCCTCCCTACACACTCACAGATTCCTCTAGGAGTTCAAAACGTCATGACTAAGTGTTAAACCAGTACCAAAATTTACATGAAAATGTCTGCATTACTCTGAGGATAGGAATACAAAACAACTGAATCAACCAGATTTTGC
>JASDQU010244552.1:22102-35442 GCA_032191745.1 Picea mariana
TGAGTCCTCTTATTCCTACTCTATTTTTGTACCATGCTGCTAAGGACAATAATAATACACAATGTTATTTTCCAACTGTTTAAAGTTTTTGTTTCCTCTTATTGCTTGCATTATCTCATGATTTACTTTGTAAATTCATAGGGAATAATGTTAGAGAACCCTTATTCTCACATTTCGATGATATTATTAAAATTCATTCTTCAACTTCCATGAATTATTTAAAATAATTATGTGAATGTCTAATCATTTATAAACACTCTATTATATGTGGTATTTTTCCAGAAACTAGGATTTATGTATGATAGTGCCAAAAATTAATTAAAGTGCTTCTTTCTGAGGGTTATTAGCTAGAATATAAATTATCTATGGTGTATCTATGCATCGCAATGTAACTATTTATTTTTTTGTGACATGCATACACTTATATCAATTTAAATCTTGTAGCATACACAGAAAATGAACTCATTAATTTTTACATGTGTAATATAAATACATCTATACAACTTTGATTCTATAGCATACACAAATTCGGTAGCTAAATATAAATTCATGTACGTGTGTGTGTGTGTGTGTCTAGTATAATCAACTAGGATAACTCTAATTCTGTAGTTTTATATTAACAAATTAGATTCTACATAAAGAAAAAACACATCTATATAGATCATATTTTTATAGCTCCATGCAGATCCATAATCTACATAATGGTAGTAGGTTAAACAAAATGCATAAAATTCGGTAGCTACATGTTATTCAAATAATCCAAGAGGAAATTAAACAAATGTACATATATATAAACCTTGATGCTGGGAAAACAAATGGAACATCCACATTCCAAGCAATCGTAGATACCAAATAACCACAATTACTGGTCCTGATTACCCCCTAGCTTGAGCACCCCCTACCTTGACCAAGACGACTAATGGAAAACTGAGCATCACTCCTTATCTATTGTCTCTCTATACACTCCATAAAATCATTTTCTTAACGCYATTTGTGCTCATAACATAAAAWAGTCATTTTCACAACATACTAAGCAACATCCTRCCCCACACATATGTTGTATATATCTTATTTTCCATTTCCTAGGACTTTTCCATCCATTTACCTCMTTYGGAAATTCAAAGMTTTACAAATCTSTTATTTTTAGGGGCTTCYAGTGATCGAAATCGACTTCTCACACTTGTAAAAACCATCTCTTAGTTAAAYCAAAACTTTTCCCCACTCATGRAGTCATAATCATATGCTTTTAGCTTGGTTGTTCCACCTATTTTATAGAATTTAATTTATTAAAAATATATCTCATAGATGTGTCCAACAGTCACAAAAATAATAATTACTTCCTTTCACAATTTCAAATATGAATTTCCATAACTAGAAATTTATTCTCAAATCAACAATTCTAAAATAAGTTGTTTTAAATATTTGAGGATGTCACACTTGCTTGTCATGCGTTAAGATCTTGTTGACTAAAAATATGTTTCACACCACTTTTATCTATCAATAATAAGAATTTTCTTCCCATTCATTAGTGTCACCACATTTTCATTGCATGAATTAAAATTCCTAACTTCAAGTCATGAGTTACATAATTTATTTCATGTTCCTTCGATTTTTGCGATTCATAACAAATTAAGTGTCCATTTGGGCCACTAGGAAGGGCGTCCCCATTCCTTGTCTAGCTAGGAGAAACTTTTATTGTAATCTGATCTCACCATTACAAGAATCATGGCGTTCTAACAGAATTTGTGAGTGCTAGTCAGTTTATATATTTGTAATAAATCCTTCGTCAGTATAGTAAGCAATGATAYGTCTAAAAAAATGGTTAAATGGGTAGTTAGTTTGTGTCAGTTCTTTTATGTTGGAAACTTCTCTTATCATATAGTCCCAAAAAATAAAAGAAACAATTAAATTTGTAAGAATTCACCCTGCATTATTAAAGGGGACATTTTCTCTAATACATTTGATGAAGTTCTTCTCAATCTTCTCGTCTCACTTTTTCTACGTGTAATATTTTTTTTTTCTGTGAGTTTTTGAGATCGTTGTGGACCATAGGAATTGGTGAGCCCTCTCTTGTGATCATGTGTTGACCATCATGGGCGTTTTTGAAGGCAATTCACATTGGTTAAACGAGTGTGACATCCTCTATTCTCCCCTTCATTTTAGTTTGTTGTAGGGGAATTTTTTAATATGCAAAGGAAGGTGCACTTCTCTCTCAGTGAAGTCATTGGTATTGAATGCACCCTCCACAAAATTGATGTTCCCTCTATTAAATTGAGTCACCCTTGTTGAGTGTGGCCTCTTATCATATCAATCGGTATCATAGCTTGGGCCTTAGGGAAATTTCTAGACATAAAGAAGAAGGATAAGATCGAGTTTTATCCACCAGATTCACAAACAGATTTTTGTTTTTGGGATATTCAACTTTTTCTTCACTCTCTTGATCAAAGAGTTGTAATCATCCTTCTAAGGGTTCTTATGCACCTTTGAATTGGTGCATCAGTGCGCCCTTATCAAGGTTAATCTCATGTGCTTGTCAGGGTCTCTTCCATGCTTGCATATCATGTCGCCTCAAAGAGAAGTCTCCAATGAGGATTCCATTGTAGCCACAACAATTCTCATTGAAGAATTGGCACTGACTCTCCATGAACTAATTTGACTCCAACATCACCGGAATCTAGTGACCATGCACTTGGACACCCGTTTTCAGTTACCCAATTTTATTGGATAAATAAATGGTGAGACGATCGATTCATGGATCGGTAACCTCTCGACATACTTTAAGACTTCCCTAGAGATGGAAGAATCCACCAAATTGAATATAGACAACCTCCAACTCAAAGGAATAACATAAACTTGGTGGGACACATAATTGGAAATATCTGAATTGATTGTGAAGCTAAGTACCCTGCCTTCTCCAAAAAATGGCAGTACCAATTCTTGGGATGCATTATATAATGGATTCCAGGAATGCTTCTACCCTCCAAGATATCCTCATAATCTTCTCACCAAGTGGTTGAAACTACACCAACTTTCCACTCAGTCAGTTCAAGGATACATTGACGTCTTATGCAAGTTGCGCATCTAGCTTCATATTTGCGAGTCAGACGAGGTATTAATAATTAAGTTTAATTATGGTCTCCTATTCCCTCTCTAGAGGGAGGTAGATATTTTGGACAAAACTTCTCTTGAAAAGGATTTTTTATGGGCTTTGGAAATAGAATGTAAGGTAATCCCTCACATCCAATATCCACTAAATGGAACCCAAGATGACAACCCACCTCCTTCTGATACTCAATATTATCCTTCTTCCTCGTCGGTGACCAACAATGCAGTTTGGTGTAATTTTCACAATACCAACTCCCATAACTCTGTCGACCATCGAGCCATTAAATATATATGCCCCCATCAGACCTTGGTTGCATATGTCACACCCATTGATTTTCTCGAGAAACCAGAATTCATCTCTCTCACCAACCCCACCAAATTCGACCCATCCCTCATTCTAATGACTATGCCCAAACCAGGTTGCACTAATGTTCCCCTCTTTAGGCATAACTTCCAAATTAAACATGAACTCACCACCCTCATTTTAGAAAACGGTAGGAAAAAACATATAGTCTCTGAAGACTTAGTCCAAAACATGTAAATTCCACTACCCCCCACATAGATCCATATCAACTTGACTCGGTACAAAAGGGAGGACCTCACATCACTATCATTGGGTGTTGTGCCATAAATTTCACCATTATCCCCTTCCACAACATTGTTGTTTGCGATCTTTCAACTTTATACTGTGTTGACCTCTTACTAGGTCTCCCATACTAATAATACCACCAAGTCATTTACCATGCCAAATCCCATCAGTACAATATTAAACATGAAGGATGCACCTATGTGCTTACTTTAGTGCCTCATACTCCCCCCTGTCCCCGACATCGCTTCATGGAAAAGAAGAAACTAACCATGTCATTCATCATAGAGACTTTTCTCTATGTTTGGCCTTCCATGTTCATCCCAAGAACCTCAGTAATTTGACACCTCCCACCATACTCCCTCTCCTCATAGAGTTTTCCATTGTTTCTCAGTCTCCCTCAAGGCTCCAACCCTCTCGATCCCTTTCTCAATCCATCATTCTCATTCATGATGCATCATTACCAAATGCTCCATCATCTCAACTAGTTACTGTAAAGCAATATTTTAACAAAGGCTAATAAAATTCATAAATTTAAACATAAAATTTCTTTCAATGTATAAGCAATTTCATTATTCAACATATAAGCATATTCAACAGCATGATGATAACCACCTAACAAAACATAATATTGAAAATACATACCTCTAACTGATGCTATTTCTCCAACTCTATCAATCCAAGTTGAAGATGAAACTCTGATCAAGCTGCTTTGCCCAAAACCAAATCTTTCCTCCCTGCCAGCTAGGAACAGAGCCTATCCGGCTCCCTAGCTCCAGGATTCCATGAGGATTCCTGGCCCCCAAGCCCAAAACTCCTAGCAACCGATGCTCCCCTCTAACAATCCACCCCCAAACTCCAAAACAGAAAAATACAGTCCCTTAATAAAAATAATGCTTCCTTCCTCTCACAAAATCAAAAGCCCCTCTCTTCAATGCCTCTGGCCCCTCATATCCTCCTCCCATTCACCGCCTCCTCCCTTCATTCAATTTCATCGACCTTATCCCTCCATTTAATGCCTTATCCCTCCATTCAATGCCTTATCCCTCCAATACGTTAATTTTTCTATTAAATAATTTAAAATTTATTAAACTTTAATTCGTTACCCAAACATTAAATGAGTTTATTAATTAATTAATTAATTACTCAATATACATTAAACAATAAATAAATAAATAATAGTATTAATAAATAATCATTATTTAACTAATATACATTAGGACCGTTAATTATTTAATTAATTAAACTTAATAAACCTTAAGCAATTATTTAACTAGGGTTGTTACATACACCCACCCTTCAGGGAACTTCGTCCCGAAGTTAAAAGTATTTTGTGATACAAGGGAAAAGAAACATGGTTCACACATCCATAACAAATAACCAACATTATTAGTAAGTAAGCCAAGAAAACTCATACATACTAGTGTACATGTGCAAGAAATGCATGTGTAGCTAGTACATACAACTCTTGTGCATGTACTAATAACAATAACTATCATCTCTATAGTAATTTCCATATGCATCCAATCCATTCAACAAGACTATTCATTTTATAGAGGACAATAAACCAATAAAATGTTTGTGAAATCCTTTAATTACAATTATCTAGCTCAACAATATTATTTAGACAATTGTAGTTTAGTTACATAATTATGAATATTCATATATATCCATTTTTTTTTCTGAAGAAAAAACAATAAATTCCACCATAAGACAAATCTCCATACACTCTCAATTATTTCTACTCATCCTTCCTCCCTAACTTACTTCTATTTTCATTCCTATCCTTCCTCTACTGGACTATCTTGGAACATCAACTATATTAACCTAACTCCAAATAGAACCCGTAAGCAGAAGTGTCACTATCTTGACCAAGATTCCCCAACATGCAATTGGCAGTCATCATCACACGTCTAGGGGAGCATGAGCTAACACCGTCCTCCCATGACTCCATGTTTCAGAGGATACATAGTGGGAAATGCCTCCACCCCTCCTAACATGACTAGGGTCCACACCCTACAATAGAATATATAGTGAGACCGTGTTGCTGGGAATTTTTTCATCGTCTATTCAGTTTTGGGTAGTCTCACCACCTGAAATCCTGCACTGGTCCACATATCATAGCAATGCATCTAAACCAATATAATTTCACATACAAAGATTCATACCATATTGTTTCTCGGTCAATGGTCRCKACATCCACTTTCATTATCATTATCCCTTAGCTATTTCATAGCCCAATGAACTGCAGATTAGTCTGTAACACAAACTCATATGCATCTATGCATTATTATCATGTAATTGTATACAACTAAAATCTAAATTCAGTATCCCTGTACCAACAACTTTAACATCAAAGTTTTCAAGTTAGAATAGATATCATAATACAACATAATTCAATTAACGTTACCCCTTCATAGAATTATCATTCACATAATAATTTGCATCATTTCCAACATCATTCAAATAGCGTTTAAACCCTTGTAGGATTATCATTCACACAATATATCGCATCATATCCATCATCATCAATAACATTTAAACATTCATAGAATTTACATTCACATAGTAGATTGCATCATATCGATCATCATCAATAACATTTAAACATTCATAAAGGTTCATACATCTTAAATGTTCAAGTGCATTATTTAATAGTTTCACTTGTGAATAGAAAATAAAGGTGTGTAGGCCTCAGGTAATCCTGGTTGTCTAAGTCAAAAGGTGGTGTTACATACACCCAACCTTTGAGAAACATATTCTCGAGGTGGTAAAAAAAGTGAGTGATAATCTCATTGAAGTGTCTCGGCATCCTCCCAAGTAGCAGATACTAGACTATACTTGTCCCACTGGACCTTAACTTGGTCTACCAAACGGTTCCTGAGTTGTCAGACTCTACGGTCCAATATGCGTAACGGTTCTACCATGAGGGTTCCCACGTCCGATACTTGCAGTTCCTTCCAATTCAGTTTATGTGATTCATCAGCAACATAATGACGTAAAACAGATACATGAAAAACATTATGAGTTTTCTGCAAGTGGGGTGGCAGTATGAGATGATAGGCAATGGGTCAAATTTTCTCTTGGATTCTGAATGGTCCTATAAATCAAGGTGACAACTTTGTCCCCTTCCCGAACTGAATTGTACTCTTATTAGGCCTGATATGACTAAAAACCTGATCTCCCACTTTATAACTTTGATCAGTCCTGTGTGCATCTGCATAACTTTTATGTCTATCATGTGCTTCCTTTAGTCTCTACCTAATTTGAATCACCTATTCCTCCATCTCTTGAATCAATTCTAGCCAAACTATTACTCGATCTTCTAATCTATCCCAACTCAATGACGTTATGCATGGCCTTCCATACAGAGCTTCATAGGGTGTCATTCCAATGGAGCTATGAAAACTGTTATTGTAGGCGAACTCTACCAAAGGTAGGTAGTTCTCCCAATGGGTTTGATTATCCATGACATACATCCTAAGCATGTCTTCCATGACTTGATTTACTCTCTCAGTTTTCCCATTTGTTTTAGGATGATAAGTTGTTCTTAATTTCAACTGAGTCCCCAATGCTGACTGCAAACTTGTCCAAAACCTAGAAGTGAATCTGGAGTCCCTATCTAAAATGATATTCTTAGGTATCCTGTGCAAACGGATGACCTCACTTACAAACACACGTGCCACATTAATGACATCGTAAGTGTCTCTAATTTGAATAAAATGAGAACTCTTGGTTAACTTATCAACTATCACAAGAATGGCAATGTGTCTATGAGATGTGACCGACAATCCCACAACAAAATCCATAGAGATGACTTCCCACTTGGACATAGGAACATCATGTGGTTGTAGGAGGCCTTTCGGGTGGTGGTGGTCGGCTTTAACTTGTTGACACTCTAGGCACTTGGCGATGAAATGGACTACATCGCGCTTCATGCCTAACCAGAAGAACAGTTTCCTCATGTCTTCTTACATCTTCTTCACACCCAGATGCGCATAATAAAGTGCTCTATGGGCTTCTTTCAGTATGATGCTTCGAATATCGCCATCTTCAGGGATGTAAATCCTTCCCCGATATCTCAATAGTCTGTCTCATTCCAGACTATATCCTTCATACTTTGGATCTAATTACTTCCCACTCTGGAGGTTTGAAGTAACCTTTAAATATCAACTGTCTCCAAGGAGTTGTGTCAACACACGTTCTCTTAGATTGACTTTTAAGGATACCAGGGAGAAGACACGTGGTCTCTTACTCAAGGCATCTACGACCACATTTTCATTTCCTTTGATGTATGAAATACCAAAATCATACTCACTCATAAAATCACTCCATCGCCTTTGCCCGGCATTCAGATCCCTTGGCATGAAGAGATGTTTTAAACTTTGATGGTCCGTTTTGAGCTCAAATATTCTCCCCATAAGATAGTGCCTCCAAAGTTTCATAGCTAGCATTACAGCTGCCAACTCTAAATCATGAGTAGCGTAAAGCTCTTCAAGTTTCTTCAACTTCCTTGATGCATAAGCTATCACTCCTCCATCCTGCATTAGCACAGCCCCCAACCCTTTCTTTGAGGCATCCATGCAGACTGTGGAGTCCTTTTCCATATCTGACACTCGTAGAATTGGCACACTAGTTAGTAACCTCTTAAGCTCGATGAATGCACTATCAAATTCTTCTGTCCATTCATACCTGACCCCCTTGCGCTACAAAGTGGTGATGGGTTTCGCTATCTTAGATAACCCTTCCAAAAATCTCTGATAATAACCTGCTAACCCCATGAAGCTTCTTACATCATGGACATTTTTCAGCATTGGCCATTCCATAATGGCCTTTACCTTTTCTTGGTCCACGGGGATTACTTCACCAGAAATGATATGACCTAAATACTAGATCTCCTTCTGGAAGAAGGAACACTTCGACAACTTCCCATACAATTTGTTCTCTCTAAGGCAGGACAACACCACTCGCAAGTGTTCCTCATGCTCTCTTTCATTTTTGGAATAAATGAGGATGTCATCTAGAAATACTTGTACAAAATGGTCTAAGTATTTCCGGAATACTCCGTTCATGAAGCTCATGAATACGGCTGGCTCATTGATCAATCTAAAAGGTACTACGACAAACTTGTAATGTCCAAACCGAGTTTGAAAGGCATTTTTAGGAATATCTCCTTCCTTAATCCTTAACTCATGATACCTTGATTGCAAATCGATTTTTGAGAATACCGTTGCTCCTTTCATCTGATCAAAGAGGTCATCTATTTGTGGCATCAGGTACCTATTTTTCACTGTAGAACAGTTCAAGTCCCTGTAATCTATGCACAATCATAAGGAATCATCCTTCTTCTTCACAAAAATTATTGGTGCACCCCAAGGTGAGACACTGGGTCTTATTAGTCCTAAGTCGAGTAGCTCTTTCAACTGCATTTGCAACTCACAAATTTCTAGCGCTGTCATCTGATACAGAGTCTTGGAAATTGGTTCTACACCCGGTTTTAGCTTAGTAGTAAAATCGACCTCCCTCTCAAAAGGTAACCCTAGTAACTCGTTCGAAAAAACATCCTTAAATTTTGACAATATCGGCTACTGATCCAAGGAGGGTCCCTTCCTTTGATTCACTACTTCCACTACATACAGTCTACACCCTTGCCTCATGCATCGCTTAACCTTCATAGTTGAGATAAAGCATAGAGACACCCATCTTCATACACTGTGGATCTCTACTAGTCTTCCTTCATCGTCAACACAAAGCACCCTTTTTGTGAAACAATCAACCAAATCTCGATGAGCTTCTAACCAATCCATTCCAATGATTAGGTCATACGTCCCAAGAGCAGTGACGTATACCTTCAACTTGGTAGTACACACTCCCAAGTCTACTATACAATTATCGACGCTAGGTACTACCACTTGTTTTTCCCTCGAAGCCATCTCGACTTGTTTAAAGTCATCGTGCTCGTAGGCTGCCAACCAAATCTTTTCTAATGCAGATGGTGAAATGAAACTATCTGTAGCACCAGAATCAAATAAAATCTTAACATTGATATGATTTAGCATACCTGATGACTCCACCACTATGGATTGATGTTCTGCCTGGCAATTATTAACCGCTACATAAATCTGGTGGCTGCCACTTTATCTTCCCATCAGGGCCTTTCTTTCTCTATGCATAAATCTTGATTGTAACTCTAGGCAGTCACGCTAGTAATGGGGTCCTCCACATCCCCAATAGCTAACATGAGATTGAACCTGCGCACTGTTCTGTGACTGTCTCTGAAATGAGTTCCTTCCACTGGAACCCATGCCCCTACTAGCTGCTCCCTGAGATGGTTGTGGACCTGCCTGTGTCATTGGTGATGAACGAGATGCTGCACTTGTTGCAATTGAAATCCCTGTGGCTACTGTCCTTGGTGTGACTCGATTACCATATGGAGGTGGCCTTGAGCCCCCTTCCCTGGGAAATGTCCTAGGGGCATTCCCCAAGAATCAAGGACGATCCGGAAAGGTCAGTCTCATACCTCTAGTTAATTTCATGTGTTCCTCCACATAACATACATTTTCCACTGCTTCTACTACTGAAGATGGTTTCCACATACACACCATAACCCTTATCTTAGGGTTTAACTCATAGACAAAGTGTTATGCCTGTCGTTGGTCATTATCCATGTATGAAACATATTTGACCAATTCCATAAACCTGATCTCATATTCTTCTATGGTATTGTTTCTCTATACTAGAGCATGAAACTCTCCCACTTGTTGTTCCTCATAGTAAGCTAGCAGATATTTCCTTCAGAACCTCTCCTCAAAAATTTCCGAAGATACAGTGTCCGGGGTAAGATGCAGTTTCCTTTCTAGGTTGCCCCACCAGTTCAAGGAACTGTCTCTCAACTGAAAAATCGCTATCTTCACCTTTGAAGTAGACGCATAGTCTCTTAAGGAAAAACATCTTGTCATGCCTTCAAACCATGGCTGGGCACATTCACTGGCACGACCCCTGGAAAACTTCGGAAGTTTGATCTTTTGCATTTCTCTGGTGATGTCTTTGGGTGAAGGTCCTCCCCCTAAATCCCCTGATGCTTCTAGATTACCCATTCCAGATGGTGGGGGTTCCACTTCGATCCCTGCTGGTTGACGCCCCTTTAAAGTCTCATTTATGGCCTCCAAAGATCACAGTATGAGAGCTAGTTCAGGCGATGGTGGTGGTAGCATTGGGAGTCCCTGTGACAATGCGCCTTTGCATCGATTTCCTCAATTCCTAACCGTCTTGTATAATTTAATCTGCATCAACCAAATATGTCAGGGTGAGTTCAAGGACATTTCACATTTGCGCATCTTAAACTAGAAAACTGGGTTAGGCATAAGGCCTTTTTTTTACTTGTCTGTAAATAGACATTACTCTCTTTGGGGGAGGTCGCTAGGTTAGGGTTAAAGTGTCTAAGCTTGGTGTCACTGCCTAAGAAAACTACTGACTCCCTCTTCTGGTAGCTATGCTAGCATCGCACCACACTCATCAATTCCTCTAGCTTACATTCCTAGCATGCATGAAACCCCCTTCCGCTTATCTTGGTCTAAGTCCTTAAAACTTTTCATTTAAAATTAATTAATGTGATTTTGTACATAATTAATCATTAAATATGTACTTAATTATTAACTTATTTACTCACTATACTTAATTAATCAATCACGAAAATCATTGGTTGAAATAAAATTTTAAATTTTAAAATCAAACCCATTTTAGACTTTACTCTAAAATAAAATAAAAAAATTAATTTTAAATAATTAAAATAATTAGACTTTACAATAAATAAGAACAATTAATTATTTTAAAAAGAATTAATTAACTTTACACTAAATTAAAAACAATTAATTATTTTAAAAATAATTAATTAAACTTTACACTAAATTAATTTAAACGAACAAAAATAAATAAAATAATATACATACATACATACATACACACACAAACACACACACACACACACATATATATATATAATTTAGAATTAAAATTTAACAACGAAAAAAAAACAATTAAAAAAAAAAAAAAAAACAGGGCATCGTGGGTCCTTGCATGAGGCCCATGTGCCCCCTTTCCCCTGGTGCTCATCCCTTAACCCTAATCTATTCTCTCCCCAGTCTTCAAACCGTAGCCTCACTCGACCCTTAATTGTTTTTTGCTCCGCTCTAAGGGTTCCGCTCAGTTGTACCTGAGCGACCATGGCTTTGTTAATGCGGTTTTAGCTCTCAGGGATTTTTCGTAGCTACAGGTTTCACTCTCATCCTAAATCATCTACGCTCGTTTCTAAATACAGGTTGCAGCTATTTTGGCTTAAAGACACAACCCGCCTTTCTTTCCTTGAATCTCTGGGTGAACTCAGGTCGGGCAGGCAAGCCATAAGGGTTCCCTCTGCACGTTGAAACATGGATAAAATGTTGTGAAACTAGAGGGTGCCATCCCATGGGATCCTCCTTGCTATCTTGACACTTGTGCATTTGGTCTCGGCTTGACTGAGCACTTGGCTTATGAACTTATACCTCAGTAGTTCGATGCTTGCACTTGGTTGTGTGTGTTGACTTGTGACTTGACTCATAGGTGCTTGGCTCGACAGTTCGAATCCTTGGAGAAAAGGCCTTTGGGCCTGATATTTTTGGATGTGAGCCAAAGGCCACCACTTGTGTTTGGTGTTGGCACTTGGTGTGTTAGGATTGTGTAATGTTGTTAATCGTATGGTCATATGTGCAAGTGGATAAATGCTCGAGTGATGGCTCTGCGCATGGGCCTCACATGGGCATGTAAGGTTTCTCCCAAAAGTCACGGGGTCGAGACCCATGAGGCCTGTGTAAAGGCCTGTGACTCTTTYGCTGGGCTGTGTGTTGGTTGCTTGCGGGCTCCTATGTGGTTTGGTGCTTGGCCGCTAGGCTCTAACTTGTGTTGTGTGTTCTGGTTGATGGTAACCTGYGTTGAGTTGATTGCAGGTGTTGGTTTGTATGTTGTTGCTTTGGTAAATAATGCATAGTGTACAAGGGCTCAGCTACTTCTGGGACCTTCTTTGTGACCTCGTGCTCGGTCTTGGGAGCTAAATTGGATGCTGAGAATTGATGTGTTGGGACTCGTGTTTTGTTGTCCAACCGATAATTGATGGACTTTCATGCTTGGATATTGGGCCTTGGACCCATTATTTTTTTTTACCTTCTCTTATTTTACCAAGGAACCCCTCATTGGATTCTCCCTTCATGACTTGTGTTGCTTGAATCAAGCGCTGGCTTGAATGTTGTGTTGTGCTATGTGTTGGAATGTGAAATTGAGATTTGGCATGAAACGAGAGAATGGGGCTTGGGCCCACTATTTGTTTTGATCTCTCACGGCCAGGCTAGCTTGATGGCAAGCGAGCCCAACCTTTAGAGCATTGGGACTGGCGAGAGAAGTCTGCAAGGGCCTGTAATTGTATTCTTCTTATTCAACTTTATAATGCTAAAAGTGACATAAAGGGAGAAACATTTTTCAGTGGCTTTAATTTAGTCAAAGTGGGTTAAATTTCAAATTCTGAAGTTGCTTTGTCTGTGAAAATAGGAGCAAACAGGTGCCAGATGGCAAGGCAAAAGCTAAAAGAGGTAGTAGGTAATCTATTTGCTAACACATGTAG
>JASDQU010244552.1:42589-58210 GCA_032191745.1 Picea mariana
AGTTTGTTTGAAGATGCTCAAGAGGTGGAGGAAAACATCTATGCTTCCAGGAGAATCAGAAAGCAGTTTGGTTTTGAAAATTTCCATGTACTTGAATCAATAGAATGTGAGTGTGTTTCAGAATTTGAACATGAAGATAATGAATGTGAAGCAATTTTGGCGCAACAACAAGCATGTGAGTCTATTTTAGATTCAGATATGGATTCATTAATAGTTGTAGAGTACTCCAAAGATAAATGTAATAAGTCATTACATCAGAGTGATAAATCAAAGTCTGAGGAATATGACAGAGGATAATACATACATGAGCAACGAGATTATGACTATGAAACAATGTTGGAAAAGCATCAAGCAGGTAAATTTATTTTGGATTCTGAATCGGTTTTTTCAACATTGGCAAAGCATTCCATAGACAGGTATTCATGTAAATTTTATGATCAGTTTGGAAATCCAATTGAACCTATGATAGATAATGATTGTATAGACAACTACATTTTTAGATATGATCAAAATATTTGCTATTTAAACATTGATCTATCATCATCCTCTGAGCACTATTCTGAAGAGGAGCTCATAGTCCTTGATGATCACAAGGTAATCATAAAAGAACAAGAAATTCATAAATAGTTTGGCAAAGAAGCAGTCATTGAGGTGGAACTATTTCCCGAAGATCAGCAGGTGACTGATCCTAGTTTCAAAGATCCAGTGCCAGCCTTCATAGAATTATACATTTTAGAAAAGTTGAAAGTTTCAGACTTTTTTAGTTTGCACATGTTTCCTATTGATTTTGGTTTTGCGAATGACTTTTTATCACTGTTGTTTCACTTCAAACATCAGTTATTGATCAAAAAGAATGATGAGATCATTTCAGTATTAAAATTGCTTGGATGGATTCTATGGAAATAAGACTTTACCTAACCAAATTACAGAGCTTTTCAAGGTAGAGTGGGGTAGGAAATAATCTTGTTGCGTGAACATTCATTTTCTTCCACTTTGCAACAGATGTAGTAGTTACTTTGTGTGAATAAAGACAGTCTAGAACATGTACAGAGGTCATCCATACAGGTCGTGATAGATTTCAGAAAGAGGTGATATGGATAACTCCATGCCCAATGGAATACTGACTCTATGCCCAATGGAACACTAGAGACTAAGTTATGAATTTTTAAATTTTTCCAGGAAAGGCATTAGATCCGTGGTTCTTGGAAACCTCACAGGAAGGTCTCCATCCGAGTTGGAGCTAGATGTTATCTCCTAAAATAAATTTTCTAATTTCAATTCATTAGTTGATGGTATTTTCATTAGATGAAACATTTCGTTTCTGATTATAAGTGTCTTTAAGATAATTTTAGACTTCTCTTTTCAAGAAATAAGTGGTCTCTTCAAGGAATATTTGGTTTTAAATCATGAGGAAAAAATCCCAAGAAATTAGCTTTCGACAGCTAAGGATACAATTTTCATATGCTGTAATATGCTGAAAGTTCCCACTTTTAGAAACTAAGAAGGTAGGTGTAGGGTGCTCTAAGCTGTGGAAAGAACAAAATTTTCCAAAATTAAAAAATTTTGGTCAAAAGGTCAAAATTCGAATTGGCTTGAGTATTTTTAGGGTTTTATGATAACTCTTCCTTAAATATCTCATCAAATATCATCAATGGAGGTAGGTGGCACTTCATTTTGATCAATGGAAACATTCTAGGGATCAAATCCTAGAATATAGGGATATGGCTAAATTCTAGAAATCTGTGTTTTTCCTGTTTTAGTCACTTTCTTTGGGGACAGATCTTGATTCAATGTAACCATATGTTTAGAATATGAAGGTGGTATTTCAAAAGAATAGGATCGTCTTCAAGAACCTCTCTCATTTTTCCAAAATATGTTTTGATTTGTGAGATATAGGTCAATATTTGATTACCATATTTCCATAAATTAAATACTCTATTTTTCCTGTTTTAGTCACTTTCCTTGGAGACGGATTTTGATGATCTAGAGAAGTGATTTTGGAAACTAAAGGAGGTTTTTCGAAAGAATGGTATGATATTCAATAACCTCTATTATATTTACAAGATATATTTTTATTTGGAAGATATAGGTGAATCTTGGAGAAGAATATTTCCAGAAATACTAAAACTCAGTTTTCCTTGCCACATCACAAATTCAAATTTGTAATAGACATCCTCCACAAAATAAAGATAGGAGAAGTGGTTATCAGATCCATCTTTTGAGGATCTCAACTAAGTTGGTAAAGGATATATAATCCTGTTGATTTCATATTGTAAAGGGGGCAAAAATAGTCGGAGGACTATGATCGAATTTGGATACTTTTGAAACTTGTATTCTAATTGTACATCAGTAATACATGCTTATTTTTCTAGTATTGTTCATATTTTCATATTCTTTCTTATCTTTACTTGTAATCGAATATCTTATTCATTGTTTCATGTTTGTCTGATGTATGATATCTGTTAACTTATCATTACATCCATAAACCAGAATCTGCAAGTATTTTACCTATTATGTCTAGCCATATATTCTATGCAATCTTATATATGTTTCTACTAGTGTGATAAGTATCTACCTGTCATAGTTGGTCATTCATATGTTTTATTGTATGTATATTTTTCTTATCATAATAAGTCTTCTCTACATATCCACGTTTATTTAACTTTCTGAACAGAGTGGTTGAAAGCCTTGCCCACCTGAGTGTGTCAATGCATGTTTTGAGTAAGTSAGACTTGATTAAGTTCTCTGACTTGATCCACCTTTTACAATTCATCAAGTTACCAAGATTACACCYTTTATAGTTAGGGAGTAGTTTCTTGGAGTGATAACATASGGTACTTACTTTTAATCATCATTTTATTTAGTTGATGATAATCAATGMATAACCAGAGATTTCCATCTTTCGTTTTGACAAACAACATTGGTGATCCCCGTGGTGAAACACTTGGTCTGATGTATCCTTTATCTAATAATTCATGTACTTGAATTTTTATTTMTTTCAATTCAGGGATACTCATTCTATAAGGTTCRTTTCATACAAGTCCAGATTGAGGTAGTAGATCAATAAAGAAGTATATTTCTCTTGGAGATAATTCAAGTATTTTTTCTGCAAATACATCCTCAATTCCTCAAAGGACAACAAATTCTTCTACCCTTGATTTGTTTTATTTATATAACATATCTTTTACTTGTTTAGAATGTATTTTTCATCCTTTACTAATGTACTTCTTAAATTGCATTGTTGATATTTGTCTCACAAAAACTAGTTTACTAATTCCTTTCACTGTTCTTGATATTGATATTGCACTTTCATCTTTGTAAATAAATTGTTTTTCGTAAAAATTTAGTACAACTTTATTCTTCTCTAACCAATCCATACCTATAAGTATGTCATATGATCCTAAAGGTAATATATTTAAATTTACCTTTGTATCCTGACTATTTTATCCATCTTACAGTCATGAATGAATTCAATTAACTTTATCTTTGTGCATGTTCCTATATGTACTAACTAGGATTTAGTATGTTTTACCTTTTTCAGCTTGCTTGAGTCTACCAAATATGGGGTAACAAAACATAAACTAGCTCGATTGTCTATTAAAATATATTTTTTTCTAGCATGAACTCTTCCTTCAACTTCCACAATGGTAGATTGGTCATCGACTTGTCTTCCATTTACATGATCATTGATTCTATGGACACTTTTTCCAATATATCCAGTTTTTGAAGCTTCTTGTATGTTCTGAATCTTCTCTTTTGTAGAATTTATGTATGGAAAATTCTTCGATAAATGTGGTTTGCCACATCCCCAACATTTCAATGGTTCTCTAGAATTATCAATTATTTTCTTGAATCCCAACTTAACTGATTTCTTTCCTTGTACCTATGATGAGTTCCTAGAGAATTTGTTTTCTTGATTTCTTTTGGACATATTATGAAATGGTGATGGCTTGAAACCCTTTTTTCTTTGATTGTGTTTCTCTTGTTTCTTTTCTCTCCTTGCTATTGTATTTTCAAACCATTTCTTGTACTATTCATAGCATATTCTTTTCTTTCATAGTACTTTGTTCAATGTTTTTGGATTATCAAACTCTATTATGTCCTTATATGACTGAGGTAAGAAACTTAAAACCCTATGAGATTTTTCTCTTCTGTCCTTGATATAAGGCATAAACCTCAATAGTTCCATAAATTTGATAATTAGATCTTCCATAGACAAATTTCCTAACTTTAGTTCACAGAACTCTTTGGATTTTCTCTCATAATAGCTTTAATAAAAATATTGTTTCTTTCTTAAAGTCTGTACATTCCATTTTCTTTTCCTTTATATATTTGGATAACTTTAACTCATGCCACCATATACTAGCTTTACCTTTTAAGTTATAGATGGTCATTATTACGTCCATGTTACTAGAGTAATTGTAAATATGGAAATATTTCTTTATGTCCAGTAACCAAGCTTCTGCATCTTCATCAATTCTAGATTCTCCATCAAAAGTTGAAGGCTTAATCTTCTTAAATTCTTCATCTAAATGATCCATATGTTTCATTTCTTCATTGTAGACATTTTGTTTTTAGTTATATGGGTGTCATTACAAGTTTTATTTCTCAATTCCTTTACTTGAACCTTTCGAAGATTTTTTACTGACTTCTTTATCCCCATAATTTTTTGGGGGGATCTTTTTTGTTGTTATTCTTTGTAACAATGTCTCATTTATTTCTTGTTCATGTTACTATGCTTTCTTTAGTTTCTCATTATTAGTGTTGATTGTTTGTAATTATACTATTAGATTCCTCAATGTTTCCAAAACTTGTGTTTTTGATATACTTTCACTACGATGTTCTATATTTATATGAGGTTGTTCATTATCATTTCCTTTAGGTCTTTCTTATTCACCATTTAATTCAGACATGGTTATGAAATTTTTTGAAACAATCTATTTGAAGCAATGAACAATTTTTTTGTTAGTTCGTCATCAAACACTTTATATTTTCCTATTAATTCCATAGGCCTAAGTGTTGTAACCTACAACGCTAATACCATATGTAATGTACCCCACAATCACTAAAAAAAAAGGAAAATATGACTAAGGTCTTAATGCTAAATTTATTAAACAATATGAGCCTAGCTCTTTAAAAACTTCTATTTATTGATCGTCCATGTAATTTTTTAATGAAATAGCATGGTAAGGACCAAAATTGTAACTTATAATTACCTTATAATTGATTAACAGTAGCTCAGATTCAATATCTTTATAATTATGGATATAGTCATCGCTGAAGCTTTTATAATTGTTTTATGACCTTTCTATAAGATTGTTAGACATATATTGGTATATATGTTCATTATCATTTTTATTCATCTCATTAGTTTGTTATTTAAGGGATTATTAGTATTAAAACATTTACTATAATATCCTTTCAATCTCCAAGGAAATATATCTTGAATTACTTGTAAAAATATTGAACTATTCAATCAATACATTCCCTTCGAATTCTTTTCTTCATGCCAACCAATATTTCTATTATGTATTTTTTATTTTGGGTTTGTATTATGTACAATTGATAATTGCAATATCGAAAAGGCTAAATACATATGGAAACAAGGCGGTTTAAGTATGTCTAAAGTTCTAGGATGATTTATGTATATAGTCCAACTAGGTAGACTGCCACTAGACTAACATAGTAGTTGAACCATTATTCCTCACTTCGGACGGAATGACACCCCGTGAGATATACCAGCTATACACCAACACGTTCTTACCTTCACATTGAATTCTGAAGGTAGAGACAAAGAGGTACATCATTTCTAGAGGTAGCACCCTTATGTCAGACTCAAGGTAGCCTTGATAATCGAATTAGAGGTAAGAATGTTTCTCCTAACCCTCACATTTCTTATGGTAAGTCATTGGGTTTTGGTTGTTCTTCTCTACGAATTCCTGGAAAGGTTTTTCCTAGGAAAAACTTGGAGCTATTACCGCAGGCCCTGAAGATATTTGATGACCTATTCAAGACAGGTTAAATTCTAAGAGACACTTTTTTTATTAATGTGAAAATATTGGATTCGGATACAACAAATGCAGGCCAATTCTCGATTATCCCCAAGGTACTCTTGGATTAATGATGAGATTTGATACAAAGGAACTTTGTATTTAAGTAAATGGTCAAAACTTAAATCCACAATACTTTTAGAGCTTCATGCTACACCCACCGTTTGGCGCTTAGGGTTTACTAAAACCTATGATTGGGTCAAACATTCTTTTTTCTGGGATGGTATGAAACATAACATTCAAAATTGTGTGGTTGAATGTGATGTTTGTCAATTCAACAAAGGAGAAACAATCAAATATCCTGGCACACTACAACCTCTTTCGATTTCACCTCTTATTTGGTGGGATATTTATATGGATTTTATTGTAGCCTTACCTAAATCGGGAAATAAATTAGTCATCATGGTGGTAGTTGATCATCTTTCCAAGTATGCTCATTTATGTTCTCCTCAAAATCCATTTACAACCTCCACTGTGGCTCAAAATTTCATGGATTAGGTATTCAATCTTCATGGAATGCCTCATTCTATTGTTTCTGATAACGACCCAACTTTCATTAGTAATTATTGGCAAGAACTACACAAGCTACAAGGAACCCAATTGCATCTCACCATAAATTATCATACCCATACTCATGGTCAAACCAAAGTTGTAAACAAGTGTTTGGAAACATATTTGAGGTGTTTTGCATTCGAAAAGAAAAATCAGTAGGCTCAATGGTTACCACTAGCTGAGTGGTGGTACAACACTTCTTACGATACATCTACCTGCATGACTCCTTTTGAAGTTGTATATGGAAAAAATCCACCTTCATCTCTCTCATACTTGCCAGGTATCTCGAAGGTCTAGGCAGTTGACCAAATGCTTACAGTTCGAGAGGATCTTCTCCATACCCTCAAATATAATTTGGTCATGGCCCAAAATCGCATGAAGAAACAAGCAGATCAAGGTCCTTCTGAACACCAATTTGAAGAAGGAGATCAGGTGTTTCTTCGACTGCAACCTTATAAGATAAATTCCCTCAAGGCTGACCATTGTCAGAAACTGGCACCCAAATTTTATGGTCCTTATATCGTTCTCAAACATGTGGGACATGTGGCCTATTAGTTAGATTTTCCCAGTCATTCTAATCTCCATTCCATTTTTCATTTTTACTTCTTAAATAATGTGATTGGAACGAAGTGCCAAACTCAAACCAACCTTCCCAATTTGGATGAAGAAGGATCCATTTGCCTACAACCACAAGAAGTTTTGGACCAACGTGAGGGTTGTCTGCATCAGTGAACCATCAAGGAAGTGTTACTCCAGTGGAAAGATACAACTCCAACATATGCCACTTGGGAACCAACTACCATTCTACAACAATTTCCTCATATCAAGCCTTGAAAACAAGTTTGTTTTTAAGGCGGAGGACATGTTAGGGACCTAACCCCTCACATAGGTAGAATAATATGTTTCCATGTAATAAAGGACAATATTAGTAATGCCTAGTAATAAGGAATAATAATTCAAATGTAAGAATACCTCATAGAAGTTGTCTCTTCTAGAAGGATCTTCCTCTAGATTGTTCTTTTGATAGACATATTTAGTATAAATAGGATTAGAGAGTATGAGAAGTTTTGTCATGAATATTATTATAATAGATCTATTCTCTACTGGAGGTTTTCCCCTCAAAGAGGCAAGTGAGAATTGCTCTTAGTAATCAAAGTGTTCTTTCTGGTGTTATTCTAGTATTATTTTGGTATTATTGTGGTGTTGTTCTCA
Organism: Picea mariana; assembly: GCA_032191745.1. Lineage (NCBI taxonomy): Eukaryota > Viridiplantae > Streptophyta > Pinopsida > Pinales > Pinaceae > Picea > Picea mariana. The sequence continues at coordinate 50,404 of JASDQU010244552.1, forward strand.
TTATATCATTGTTTATATTCCATTTCTAGATAATTATTTATGTTCTGCATACTATTTTATATCTAGAATATTACAAAATGGGAGAAAACAACACAATTATTTCTTATATACATCAATAATTAATTCACATAAAGCACCAACTTCCCAATTCTCCAACTGCAACTACAAGGAGGATACAACTCCCTATTTACAGGATCTAGCCTAAAGGAAGCTACAACTTGATGAATTCTATGGCTCCAACTAGAAGGAGGATACAACCCCCTAGTTTCTCCAGCTCCAATTGGAAGGTGGCTCCAACCACCTAGTTCTCAGGCTCCAACATGGAGGAATATCCAATTCTTTGATTCTCCATATCCAACCATAAGGAGGATACAAACCCATTTCCTTTCCCCATCCTTCCACAGTGAAACATAAGTGTAGACCAATTGTCATAGACTCTTCCACTATCATTTCCACTGCTACTCCCACTATCACTATCATTTTCACTGTCATTGTAACATCAACCTGCCCAACCAATCATTGTATCATCAACAAAAGCATATACACTCCCATCCATATTCACCTCATTCCAAGATCACCAAAAGAATATCTCAGACCATATGCTCAACATCACCAATACATGCCTCTACCAAGAACGCACCAAGATCACCACATACCATCGCAAGATATGTGTCTCAAGCAAGTACCAACTTGTACCATGCATCAACCATTCATCAACCTATACATGTACCAGTAACCATGTACCATAGCAAGTGCATCAACCATGCACCAAAAATGTATCACCAATTTTACCACACCATGTGCAAACCATCCACATCAACCATGTACATCAACACCATACAAATCTCACCAAGATATGCCTCAAGAACTATGCCAACATCAAGTGTCCAACATGCACCTCAATCATGTTCCAAAGCAAGAACCAAGCTATGCCTCAACATCTATTAAACCAACAACCTCATCAATCATACAACATGCCAACCATGTACCTCAAACACGTGTCATATCACTCATGATATGCCTCAATAAGCTACCATAAACCATGTGTCAATGTATCCAATATATATACCATCAATGTATCTCAACAAGTAGACCTCAGTCAACATGTATCATGCATCCAATGATTTCCTCTAGTGATATAATATGGTCCTCAAACACATGCCTCAAGCATGCTCCTCAATGTCACCAAATTATAATGTACCAAGCCTCAAGTATGTACCATAACATGTAACTAAACCATAAACCAAACCATAAAACAAACCATCCAATAATGTTTCTAATCAATGTACCATCACATTACCAATATGCACCAAATCACTTATTATCATCATGATGCAAGTACCATAACATATACCATCATCACCATGCATTTACCATAACACCAAAACCATAAGCCTTAACCCTTATCTATGGTCCTATATCTAACGTGTTACTCTATACTCTGACATGTATCTTCTTGCATAGTCAATCAACAGCCTGATACTAATATTTTCCCAAATATACATGTTCTTGTTTAGACATACACTAGTTGACCTATGTGGATGCCTCACTTGTAAGGTATAGGACAAGCCATGAGGATCTCAATAATTAGGGTTTTTCAAAAACACTTTCTGTCTGCAACTCCAATATGTTTTCACTTTTCTTGCACCTTGTTTGCTTCCTCAAACTTGTCATCACATTCACCAAGATACCAAAATAGACTAGAACAAAATCACTAGACCATAACAATGCACTAGAAATATATTCAATTTAAGTGTGTGTGTGTGTACAAATGAGAGACTCCTTGAGGGTTATTTATCTTTTTCTATGTAACCTCTTTCCTTAATCTGAGGGATCCTTGAATTTATTATTACAACCAATTTTCCATTTTACTCATTAACTTGTAACCAACTCGTGCTTCTTTCCCATTCTTTGTGGCTTCCAACTTCACAAGGCCATATCTCTCTAGCCATGAGGATCCACATGGCATACCACATATCACCATAACTGACACTATGTGTAATATTCATATATTATATTCTTACCTACAATTTGACCATCCTTCATGTCATTATTCCTAAATCAATTTTAGCTCCCATAACCACACCTCTTGGGCTGCATGTAGACTACATCAAATATACCCAACTAGTTGACCATCAATATCGATCATACAAATGGTAACAAACTTTCCAACTATCTCGTCCACATATCTGGGTCTTCTACACTTCTCTAAGATTTGACATCCATCTCCAAGATCACTCTCCAAGGGTTGACATCAATGACAATGAACTATCCAAACCAATTGTCCAACAAGAATCTTGGTTATTATGTCCCTCTTTTTCTTATCAATTTATTTTTCTGTGAATTGATGTCGATAACATATTTCAACATCAACTCTTGTTGGGAAATTATGAAATACATGGACATTAATCAAGATTACACAAGAGTTTAACCAAGTTATGGTTCTGGGGAGAAGACACCAATTTGTCAATAAGATTTAGATAATGCATGGGATTTCCTGAATGGTAATACCATATTATTCATTGATAATGATGAACTCTCCTTGACAACAATGCCAAATACATAACACCATGTCCAAAATTCTCCCCCTTTTTACATCAATGACAAGGCCATAACATGGCATCAATGCAAAGGCTGAACACCATAACACCATGTTCGACATTCTCCCCCTTTGGAACTGATGGAAACAAAGTAAAAACTCCTTATCAATATTAACTGGGTTTTATTGTTTATTCTCCCCCTTTGACATCATTGGTAGAAAGGAAATTTATTTGATCCCCCTTAAGTTATGCTCCCCTTGTCCATGTACTCTTTTTCTGATGAAGCTTGTACAATTTAATCAGATATGGAGATTACCCCCAATATTTGTCTAAGGTTTTCAAAACTTCTTTGTGAATATATCTGCAATATGTTATCTAGTATCCAGATACTCCACTTTCAATTTTTTTAGAGAAACCTATTCCCTGAAAAAATGAAATTTAGTTGGGATATGATTGGTTTTTGAGTGGATGAAAGTATTTTTAGAAAGGTTTATAGCATTGGTATTGTAACAGATAAGAATAATTGGATGATCATACTTACTTGTAAGTCTTCTACAATTTGTTTCATCCAAATTACTTGAGTGAAACATGATGTAGTATAAATATATTAATCTTATTTTATAGATAGTGATACGAAGGATTGTGTTTTACTTAGCCATGACACAAGACATTTTCGTAGGATAAATGCTCCTCCACTAGTGCCCTTTCTGTCATCAATATTTCCTGCCTAATCTACAAGAGTATATGTAGTTAATGTGAAGTCTTATTATTTTGCATACCATAGTCCCAAGTTCAAGGTGCCTTAGAGATATCTGAAAATCCTTTTAACTACCTTCATATGAGTTTATTTAGGTGCATATTGAAATTTGGCCACTAATCATAGAGATTGCATGATATTTAGTCTTCTTGTTGTTGCATATAATATGATACCAATCATTTATCTATACATGGTTTGATGTACTTCTAGTGATTCATGATATTTTCTTAGTTTTCATGAAGTAATTGTAAGAGTGCTCATTGGTTTGCAATCCTCCATTTGAAATTTCCTCAACATTTCTTTATTGTATTTTCTTTGAGATATTAATATGCCAAGTTGTCTAATTGTGAGACTTATAATCCCAAGAAGAATGTCAGTTCAACAATCATTGACATTTCAAATTATTTTTTCACTTCTATAGGAAATTTCTTTCTTAGAGGGTTTAAATTACTTTTGAAGATGATATCATCCATATATACTACACAAATAATCATATTCTGATTTTCAATTTTAATATAAAGATTGTTGCCAGTAGATGCTCTTTTGTATCCTTTCTTTTGTAGATGATTATAATGTCTTAAAAACCATGCCATAAGATCTTGTTTGTGATCATGCAATTTTTTGTTTAATTTGTCAGCATAGTCTTGATTTTATGAGAACATAAATCCTTTAGGTTGTTCTATATAATCTTCTTCTTCTAAATTTTGATTTAGGAATGTTTATTTGACATCCATTTGATATATTTTAAATTTATTAAAGCATGAAATGCTAAGAAAATTTTGATAGCTTCTAATCTGGATATTGGGGAAAATGTTTCCTCAAAGTCAATCCCTTCTACTTGAGCATATTCTTTTCACACCAATATTTATTTATTTCTTATAATTTGACCATATTCATTAACTTTATTTTTAAAAATACATTTGGTACCTACCACTTTTTTGTCTTTCACTCAAAGGATAAGCTCCAAATCCTGATGTTTCTCTATTTGATCGAGCTCTTCATTCATGAATTTGATCGAGTCTTCATCTTTGCTAGCCTCTGCAAATGTTTTGGGTTCTATTAGGGATAACACTATTTTTTTTTATGCATATGTTAGTTTTCTTCTTGTCTCATCTCCAACACTTTTGCTACCAAGGATTTCACTTTCACAATGATTTCTGTTTACACTCCATGATGGTTCTTTTGTATCTTATCTTGGGGATTCTTCCTCTTCCTTTTCTTCTTCACTTTGTGATTATTCCTCTTGTATTTCTTTAGTTTCTTCATCATCATTATCATTTCTTCTTCTTTCATCAAATTTTGAATTATCTTTATATTTAATACTTCTTGATTTTAGAGCATCCACTTTTACATTTGCACATTCGACAATTTTGTGCAACCTCCAGCTATAACATTTGTAGGCCTTTTTTTTGTTAGAGTAACTAAGAAATATACCTTCATATGATCTCAAGTCAAATTTTCCTAGGTTACCATCATCTCTCTTTATATAGTATTGTCTCCCAAAGACTCTAAAGTGTTTGACTGATGATGGTCTACCAAACCATAACTCATATGGTGTATTATCAAGGTTAATTCTAGGTTGTGATATGTTAAGTATGTACATTGTTATATACATAACTTCTCTCCAATATATATCTAGGAGTGTGGCTTAATTTAACATAGTTCTAGTTGTTTCTTGAACAAATTTATTTTTTCTATCAACAACTCCATTTTGTGGAGGATTTCTTGGAGATGAAAAGTTTCTTTTAATTCCATGAATTTCACAAAACTTGTTGAACTAATTTGAGTTAAATTCCCCTCTATTATATCATCTTAGTCACTTGATTTTGAGACCAGTCTCATTTTAAACATGTGCTTTGAATATTTTAGATTTTTTAAATGCTTCTACTTTTTCTTTGAGAAAGGATACCCAATTCATTCTTGTATAGTAAACAATTAATACAATTAAGTAATGTTCACCTTATATGTTTTCAGTTCTAGTAGGTCCACAAAAGCCAATATGAACAAGTTCTAATGGTTTTGAAGTAGAGTATTCTTTTTTCTTGAATCTTACTTTTGTCTTGTTTCCATGTTGGCAGTGCTTACAAACATAGTTTGAAGGTTTTATAAACTTTTTCTATCTTTCACAACCTCCTTTTTACTAATTTTTATGAAATTATCAACTCTTATTTTTCCCACTCTTATGTTCCATAGACAACTTTAATCTACTTTACCCATGCCACATTTTTATTATTCTTCTATGTTTAATATATACACATCAGTCGGTGTCCTTGGTGCAATAGCTACTAATTTTCTTGAGCCTTCTTTTCTAATTTCACATTTTTTAGAACCAAATATGAGTATGTGTCCTTGATCACATGTTTCTATCTTACACTGAGGATATTAGGCTTCAAATTTTCAACAAATAGAACATYTTCTACTTTATCGTTGTGATTTCCAAGACTGTTAGTACCATTTCCAAGTATCTTGGAAGATACATCATCTCCAAAAGTAACCATTCCTTGTTCTTTCTTTTTCACACTAAGGAATTGGTTTTAATCTCCTGTCATATGCTTGGAACATCCATTATCAAMATACCATTGGCTTCTTTTATTTTTGTTATATAAGGCTACCTTACATTTTGTTTCATATTGTTCCATTTGTTTTTACTTCCATATTTTCTTATAATTTATTTCTTAAATATTGGAATTGCCTATCTTCATGGAATATTTTGATACTCAACAATCACTAGTATTATGACCATAATTTTTTCATTTGGAGCATTCAATATTGTAATCTTGTAATGGAGAAAAATAATTATAGTTTATATTTATTTGATTATGTAACATCTAGTTCCACTGAGCACATTGTAGACTGACTTATTCTTTGAGGAAACTTGCAAGCAAGTGATCTCGCTATCATACATTATGATATGATTTGACTATGAGATTATATTATGATGTCATTGTGATTATATGTTAAATTCTAGATGTATGTATATTAACAGGTATTATTGATGAGTTCTCCTCAGTGTGCAGGATCCATGACACGTTGAGGATGATGATGGAATCAACATACTTGGACTCGGGAAGTGGATTTGTATTTGGTTTGAGTATTTATTTACATGCATGTGATATATGATTGATTCTAGTTYAGATTTATATATATGAATAATTGACATTGTCCTTGTCGTTCAATTCAAGCATTGTGATGCTTGCTAATCCGACTCACATATGGAGTAAAGGGGTTAGACATAGAAACAAGATGATTGAGGGAGGGGTGTGGAACTGCCATATCTTACTAGTACTCCCACAGTGAATCGAAATGTAGGTTATTGATTACCTAGTTTGAGAGATCCACTTTTCTTTGAGGGAAGACTGAGACAGTTTCTCATGAAGAATTATAAGGGGTGCACAATAAGGCATAATCCGTATTCCTTAGACAACCTTTAGTCTCTCACAAGTTCAACCAACTGAGTGTTGACTCCAAGTGGTGTCAGACAAACTTCTAAACTATTCAAAGGAGAGTGGCACCCTTGGAGCAAGGACGTGTGTCTTGAAGGGCACATCGCACAAACAAAGTGTGAGTCAATAAAATCTAGAATGACTATAAAACTAAAATAAAGTACTTTGACGTTTAGAAAAGATATTACATTTGATCATTAAATTATAAACACGAAACTAACAAAGATTCTAAGTATAATAGTGGAGACTAAATTAAAACATAAAAAGAGAATAAAGGGATTAGTGAACTAAGTAGGAGAAGAATTAAGAATTAATTGGGTATATGCACATGTGTGCATGAAAATAATAAAAGAAAATAAAATTATTAAGAATAAATTAAAACATGAGAGAATAGGTTTCCACATATTGAGTCAATCCACCACTAATCCTAACCAAATAATCCAACTTAAACTAAAATCTAGTTAGGGGACACAAAATAAATGAAGTATTGGGGAACTAAGGGAGAACTAAGAAGAAGAATATCAACAATTTGGTGAATGTGAGGGAAAATTCCTAAATAAATAAAATAAAAAGGGAATTAGCATGTGCAACTTGGGGATAGTGTGACACATGTAGTGGATGAATAATCCTTTAATTAAATTATTAAAATTTAAATATTTGTGAATGAGGACATGTGTTATTTGAAAATTTTCTATAAAAGAAATGGAGAGGAAGAGAGAGGGATGTCACTTGGGAAAGGTACTATTATGCTGTGAAACATTTTCTGAACTAGTTTACTTGATGTGAGTTTGGTTCCAAGACATGTAAAAGAGTGGAAGCTCTTCCTTGAGAAGCAAGTTTTGGTGCTATTTTGTTTTTGGTTTTCATGTTTGGCCCCTTCTGATTAGCCGGCAAACATAAGGAGATCCCAAGAAAGTCCTCTAGTTGAAGAACATCAACAACATAACTTATTCTGGTTAAGGTACTATATTTCTGTTTATGAAAATGATCAATGAATTCTCGATTTATATTTCTGCTAAATCTTGTAATATTCTATTATACTAATTAGTAGTGGATACACGGATTTG
>JASDQU010244552.1:59209-70616 GCA_032191745.1 Picea mariana
TAGGTTACCATAGACGACTTAGCCACCGAGGCATGGTTGGAGAACTTGTCTATGTGCTTCACACTTCATGATTACACCTCCAACATGAAAGTTTGTATGGAAGTGTTTAAACTGAAAGAGAGTCTTCTTGTTTGGTGGAAGACACTCTTACCTCAACTAAACATGGTTGTTCAAGATGTTTCATGGGAATTGTTTGAGGAATGATTAGAAGAAAGGTGATTGTCTACGAATTCATTGAGCATCAGCTTAATGAGTTCAATGGCTTATGAAAGGGTAGTCGTATAGTACCATAATATGAGGCTAGTTACATGGAGCTACTTAGATATGATCTACATATAAACACTTAGAAGTTAAAGGTTAAAAAGTTTGTGTTCGACCTATTGACGGGCGAAATTGATTGTCCGTCAACTGAGAGAGTGGAAACAGTACGGGGTTGTCTAATAACCCAAGCCGTTTGGAATGAACCACCCTAACGGGTTTAGCGGCTCTATTAGCTGATCTAAGGTCTTAAGAAAACAAAAGAAAACTAATCTAAACTAACTAATCTAACTAAAACTAGATAAAACAAACTAAACTAAAAGTAATTATTAAAACAAACTAAACTAAATTAACTATTCTATATACATACAATCTACTAATTACTACTATACTAACTATCTAACTACTAAATGAAATATAACTTATTCACGAAATGTACAATATCCACACTTTACAGATTTAAATAAAATCTAAAAAAACTCATTTGCATTCTGCCCTAAGACAGTAAAAGATATTTTTGTTGATTTTATAATTTTTATGAACAGAAATAAAGCATAAAACTAACTAAACTAAATTACTAATTCTAAACTACAAATATATCTAATCAAACTACTTAAATTTTTCTAAACATATTAACGAAAATAAATCGCAAACTAACTTGGAGATATGCTCCAGATTTTCCCTGTGTATGATGATTGTGCTAGCAGATCGGAGGAAGGAAACTCACACAGAATAATCCAGAAACTTTTCGTAACAGATAGCTGTAGTGCTCTTTAAGTTTGTTTACATGACAAAAAAGACATAAAAATCACAACAATCATATAATTTATAAATCTCCACAATTAGGTAAATCTGTTATGCAAAGACTTATACTTAATAATTCAATTGATGAAGAAGAGAAATATGTCATTCATAAACTGAATCAAGTAATTGTCGAGTTTTTAAATACTGGAAGAAATCAGATATGGATCATATTAATTACTTCATATCATTTGCAAAAGACTATGATAGCTAAAGTAGTCACTAATCAAATGCAAATTGATAAACATAACATGAAACAAAAAATTGATATTATGAAAAACGAAAGTTGTAGCAGAACATCAACTTCTGTCTCTGTCTGTATTAGATATCCATAATCCTCGTTCTCTCACAAGCAAGGATCATCCTTATTACACAAAATAATAAGTATTTAAAGTTTTTCCACAGGGTAAAACCTCCCTGTCGAAGTTATAAAACTCTTTACATAAAATCTGGGAAGATATCCCAAAGTTGTCTAAACTAGGAAACTAAAATAAAAGTAAAACATCCAAATATCCTCTAGACTATCCATCAAATCCCATGCAATTCGAATTCACCTGAAAATGACAAAAATGAACAAATTAGAAGGATATCTTATCAATAAAATGATAGAAAATTTAATTCTATAGACTAGCTACAGAATCATCTGATTCTGTAGCTAGTCTAAATAAGGTACAGAATCAACATTGAAATTAATCGAAAATATTTTAAAAGATTTCAATTTAATTGACATCCAATAGCAATTTGAAAACGAATCATTTAATTTGAATTTGTTATGCAATTCGAAATCACACAGGATCCAAATCAATTGAATGATCACAAAGATAGTCGTACTATGTTTCTTGTGTCACCACAAAATCGAATAAACAGAACCATAATGCAAACATTGTGAAATCGTGTGATATCAATTTGGAATCGACACAATCAAAACAAATCGCATACAATCGTTATGCTATCCTATCAGAAAGGGATACGATCGAAACCAAACAAGGTCGTTATCAAATCGTAATCACTGTGTTGACATAGCCACGAATAGGTTAATTCAAACTGGTGCAAAAATGAATTGAAATAAAATCGTAACAGGGTCGATTGATGAGCCACAGGATTCGTAATTTATTAGTGCGAATTGGGCAAACAAGATTGTTTTGACTTTGGTCAGAATCATTCATTTGGCAATGAATTATAATTGGATTTGAATGTCGATTAATTTGTTTTACGAATCAAACAGAGCAATAATTAAAACACGAGCCCAGTTCACAAAACAATCTTGCCAACTCATAATCCAGTCAGAATAGAAGTGAATCGAACAGAAAATATTTCAACATAGTGATTACGAATCAAAAACATCCCACGATTCAGGTGCATTCACACAGGTTTAATGAGATCATTTTTAATACAAAAAGAGTATTTATTTTCAAATTAAATTGAACAGAGTGGTACCCATGATTTGGAAAATCTTATGACACATCATATCATAACAACTGCACTCTTGAAATCATTTACCAAACAAATCATACAAATCATACGAGATCAAATCCAAGCACAATCATATTCTAAATTAAGTATGAAACTTCCCGTGAGGAGTGGATACAAAATGAATTGCAAACACACCATTAATTTCATTACTTCACTCAGACAGTCTTAGCAAATGAAATCCAAATGAATAACTATTCAAATCCAGTAAAAATCTATGAGCAAATCATATATCAAATCGAAATTCCTTCTATTTTTATCAAAACGAAACCATGTATAGGATGATCAACGAATAACATAGGCATTTGGATGAGTGATTGAACTATTTAAAAACCAAAATACAAATCATTATATTAACCTAAATTATTCACAAAAAAAATGATATCAAATTTTCATACCTGTACAACGACGAGATGACTTGATCATGCCAATTTAGAGTTGACCACGGCTGTGGCTGATTCAACGTTTTTGAAAAGGATAGAGCCCATTGTCTTCTGCTTCTTATCAGTTTATTGGAGCTTGGCTCTTTGACTGGTTAGCGCTGCAATCTGGTTTTCCAGTGATTGAATTTTTGATTGGAGTATGGGAACATCAATGTAATATCGTTCCAACCATGAATCACATTGGTCACAGGGTCACTGTGTAGGTTTAGAAAGAACAGGCGAGGGTTTGGCCAAATGACTGAGGGTTTCACGAGGCAACCTAATACCTGGGTAGCTAGGGTCATTCTTTAGGCAAGGGGGAAGGTTAGATACGAAATCATAAGGGGGGTCGGGACATAACCCCTGCGAGTAAGGGTACTCACTGGCTAAAAAACATTCCACGTCAGAATCAGAATCCTCACTTAGGACGATAGGCTTTGACTCAACAGAGGGTTTAGGTTTGTTCCTGGCCATCCGTGAAATCAAATGTGTGTTCTTTTTACCCTTAGCATTAGCAGTAGGTTTTGACTTGCGCTTCTTGCTCACAGGTATATTAATAGCCTCAACATTCTCAATAACAACATTGGGTAGGTCAATACCAGGGTCGGCCGAGGGTTTGGGCAGTCGAACATGGAAGGGCACAGGTGGCTCTGCCTTGGTTTCACTCACCATAGGCTTGTCAACCTAGACCAGATTCGGGTCCTCAAAACCATTTCGAGCAACAAAAGCGCTCCAACTATCCCCGTGCAAACCCAAATGATAAACAACGATAAGCTTAATAAGCCCATAGTGGAACATGCTACTATCAGCCTGCTATMTTTTGAACCTTTTCGACATTTATACAGGCTAYGATGAAAATAAAAGGGCATATTCAATGAGTATCCCACAAAATTCATAAGCAAATGCAGGTGGTAGATAAACACAAGTCCGTATCGACCTTCAYAGGTCACGAACTATTTTATTACCATCAAAGTATCGTGCCATCGTGGTTTGAGTGCAGAGATGGGCATACCTCTATCACAAGAGGTGACTTTGCGCTAGAGGAAMAACAGTKTCCATGGGACCTCCTCGACCTTACAATTCTTGAACCAATGTTGTCCAATGGCAGGTAACCCTGTGGCAAGATAGATAAATTTCTCATCAATTTCCAATTGTACGTCGCCCACCTTGGCTCTACAGCCATCGAAGGTCATGGAAAACTATTGTGCTACACAGAGGTTAAAACCCTCAAATCATTTCACAAAGGTAAGCCATCCATTATCTTCCAAGTCTTTGCGGGCATTGTCAAACATTAACATAGATTTGTTGCTATTTGGCTCGATCCTCACGACTGGTGCCATGGAGACAAGCACATGTTAAACCGAGGGTTTGGATCACAATACACACAGAGGAGTAGAGATGCGCACTGCTAACAGAAGTGAACGGTGATAAGTGGTAGGCATAAATGCCATCGTGCGATGGTGGTGGATTTATTCACTGTCATGCATAAAAAATATGGTCAATAGTACCACCGCCGGTGTACATAGCTATTATATCCACTATAGCATAGTTTAACACTCATGTCACTTGCCCAACCAACGAAAAAATGGTAAGTGTATAAACAATGCATTCAATCAACGTTATACCAAATTTTGAAACCATTAATCATATGATTCAAAACTAAAATCATATGTTTAACCATGCGCCATTGCATTGTAACAGCTCATATCCATCGTTTAACCAATGTGCCAATAGGTAATGATATAATCAACAAACCAATAGTTATGAAAACACAAGATATAAATGAAAGATTTAACCATAACACCCATTTCATTTTCACGAAACCAAAGGTCAAGTAAATAAAAAATAAAAATGCAAATCCAAATATTAATGCATTACAAACTCAATGAAACCCAATCACACAATCAATATAAGAATGTCCAATGAGTATAGTTCGAAAGTTCTTCCAGTTACATAATGATAAACAAAAGGTAAGCACAATAGGCATATCGATAAAAAGATAATGACAGTTTAGATAGTAATTGAAATACGACTTCGAAAGATTAAGTTTTCATGCTTACAATCGTGAAAACAAAATAAAAATAAGTGTGTAAATGTCGCAAGAAATGAAAATGTTGTTTATTTGAAAATTGCGACGAAAACTTGATGTTTGCAAGACATAGGTGTAGGCAGCTTATAGGATCATAAAAAAATGTGAATCGGCTACAAACAATGACGACACACTGGTAGAAGAAGTTATCTCTGTAAAAGGTACAAATTCAGATTAAGACAACAAAGATAATTTCAACTCAAAAATAACAACCAAAAATCATACAAACGTCATCATTAATCATTTTTTTTTCCAGCAGTGTTTCAAAAGATGAAAACTAATAATAGTCCTAATATCAACAAGTCAAGATATTAAAGATACCATATCCAATACTGTTGGCATAGCCACGGCTGCCAGCAGGCATCCATAGCCTCGACAGGGTTGCCATTTAACCCACTCTGACATCTGTATCTTGTTAAGAAGTTCTGGATCAGAACAAGGAACATTAAAGAGGTTTTGTTTTTATGAACTTTCATGTACCCGACATTGCTTCACTGCCAGCGGACCTGTTCAGTACCCCGACAAAGTTGTCTTGGCGTCATGCACTCATTTACCCACTGCCAGCAGACTTCTTCAGCATCCCGATGGGTTTACAAGCACTTCCCACAACTCTTCTTAATAATTTTATTTTGTTTTTCATAGGTATATAGCTGAGCGAGGTGACGCTGAAAATCTTGATATTTTAACATATTTTTTTAGACCTCATCTGAATTTTTTAGAGCTGTCTTTTATTTAGATCTAGAGATGCTTTATTTAAAAAAACAACTTCCTATGATAGGGAGACATCTTTTGAGTCATTCCTTTACGGAATAGGGATAGCATAAAAAGATAATAGATGATCATGACAAGCTTTGCTCAGAGATCAAAATCAGTCAACTTCTTTTAAACAACAGATTTTTCCAACACAACTATAAGTTCTAGAAATATGCCATTGATGTTTGTACAAATTTTTTAGAAGTTATTTCAGCAAAGGAATTTCTATCGTCTTTGTCTGAATAGCTCAGTGTACGGGTATGTGTAAAAAAAAAAAAACTGACAAATTCAAATCAAAATCAAAACAGAAAGAAAGCGAAAATGCAAACAACAAATAAAATATATACATAATATACAAGGGTAGTTATCAAGCAAAGTATCTCTTCAGGGTTTGGCCATTCATGGGGTAGGTGTCAGGCTACCCTTAAGGATTCTGCAATCGAAAGGAACTAGGACCCAACTTTTCAAAAATTAAAAACGGTCCAAGCCACAAGTTTTGAAATTTTGTGTGTTCTCCCTTTCCCTCATGTGGTTTGTCCCACTTTAAGATGAGATAACCTACTTCAAAATTCCTATCAAAAGTAGAGTTAGAGTCGAACCAGCTTTTAACCAATTGTTGATGTTGATCTAATTTACGTTTATCTTGGGCTCTTACTTCTTCTAGCTTCATCAAAGTGTTAATTCGATTTTCTAAAGGGGGACAATCTTCTTCTTGGACTTTTTGTGACAACTAAAGCGAAGGAAGAAGAATGTGAGGTGGCTGAATTGCTTCTCTGCCATAAACGAGAAAAAAGGGGGAGTTTCCTATAGAAGCTTTTGGTGTTACCCTATCAGCCGATAGTGCGTTCAGCAATGCATTGTGCCAATTCTTGTGATTTTCAACCACGGTTCTCTTGATAATTTTAATCAAGTTCTTATTTGTTGATTCTGCTAATCCGTTGCCTTGGGGGTAGTAACTAGCGGAATATTTCAGCTTAATTCCTTTCTCCAAAGCGAACTCGCTCATCTCAAGAGAAGAAAAGTATGAAGCGTTGTCAAAGACTAAAAAGTCAGGGATACCGAAACTAGTGATAATATTCAAGTTTATAAAAGTGATTACCTGACTGGTGTTGACAGTTCTTAACGCAACAGCTTCAGACCAACGAGTAAAGTAATATGTGGCTATCACAATATACTTGTGATATTGCGAGGACAGAGGGTTAATTGGACCTATGATATCAAGGCCCCATTGCTGGAAAGGAGAATCTACTGAAACAGGTTGCAAGGGAAAGGCTGGTTTTTGTAACTGCCCTGATGCTTTCTGACAGATGATAAATTTACGACACAAGGCAAGGGTGTCCCTAAAAAGTGTGGGCCAGTAGTAACCAGCTCTTAAAACCTTATGAGCAGTGGTGTCACCACCGAAGTGACCACCAGCTTCTCCTACATGCAACTCTAGCAAGACTTTTTTTGCTTTGTCTTTTTCAAGACAGCGCATCAGTACGTCGTCAAAATTCTGATGAAACAGTACATCGTTAACCAAATGAAAGGAGGCAGACTTTAGCCTCAACTCTCTTCGCTTGGTAGGGTTAAGGGGACGAGGAGCTGACCCATGTTCAATACAGAACCTAATATCGCCGTACCAGGGACTAACGAGGTTTTGTGTGCAACAGATTAGGATTTGATCACTTTGTCCTATTTCTGAATCAACCACCAACTTACATAACCCTTGGCCTCTCAGAATCTGAGCTGGGGTGATTTCTGAGTCATACTCCTGCAAGGAGGTGACCCAGTTAGCTCTCTTCTCTACTAACTCCTTCTGTACTAACAAGTTCCTCACGGGAGGGTAGGGGACAATGACTTTCATCCTTGACTTCAAAAGATAGGACCGGAAGTGCTTAACTGCTTTGAAAACAGCGTAGGCTTTCCGATCAACCACTGGATAGTTAAGTTCAACACCTTTGAAAGAAGAGCTCATAAAGGTGATGGGTACTTCGTTGTTCTCGTCATTCTTCTGAGTTAGGATGGCGGCATAGGAACGATCAGAGGCAAAAGTATAAAGTGTAAAATCTTGAGAGAAGTCAGGGCTCATGAGAGACGGAGCGTCTATTATGGCCTTCTTTATGGCATTGAAAGCTTGATTTTCTGTGGGTCCCCAGTGATATTGGGTGTCTTTCTTAATTAGGTTCTGTAGAGGCCTGACCATTTCGGAGAAACTGGGGACAAATGTTCTCACGAAGTTAATCTGGACTAAGAAAGACTGCATGGAATTTTGGGATGTAGGAGGGGGAAGTTTAGCGATGACTTGAGTTCTTTCGGGGTCAATAATCATCCCTTCACTAGACACAATGAAACCCAAGAGTTTACCCTGTTCTACTGCAAAGATGGACTTTTTGGGGTTCAAGGAGATGCCGTATTTACGACATCGTAGCATAACAACTCGTAAGCGAGCTAGATGATCGTCTTTGTTTTTAGAATAAACAGTCACATCATATAAGTAAACTACAACGGAGTGATTGATTAAGCCTCAGAAAGCAATGTCCATTTCTCTCTGAAAGGTAGCACCAGCATTAATCAATCCAAAGGGCATTTTACGATAAGCATAAGTGCCCCATGGGGTACGGAAGGTAGTTTTGAGTTGGTCTGGTGGAGACATCGAGGCTTGGTTGTATCCAGAGAAACCATATAACAAGGATAGCCTCTCAAAACCAAATACCTATTGAAGGATCTGTTCCATGGGTGGGAAAGGATAGTTATCTTTATCAGACGCTCTATTGAGGTTTTGGAAATCGACACAGAGTCAGACTTCCCCATTTTTATTCCACACTGCGACAAGGTTGGACACCCATTGAGTGTGCCTAACAGGAAAAATTATTTTAGGACTTAGGAGTTTATTCAATTCTTTTTGAACGATCAGTTCTAGTTTAGGGTGCATCTTCCTCAATTTTTGTTGGAAGGGTAAGGTTTGGGGCTTCATTGGGATAACATGCTGTATGATATTAGGGTCGAAATTTTTAAGATCATCATACATCCATGCAAAGACATCCTTAAATTCTTTAAATAATTTAACCAAAGAAGATTTTTCTTGTTTAGAACATCCCAAGCCTAGGTTAATGCACTGAGGATTTTCACTAGTTCCTAAGTTCACTTTTTCACAAGACAACGAGGAACTATTGGCTTTACAATTGACCGTCTTTTTAAATTTATCTTAAAAATCATAAAATTTCTCTAATCTAACTATGGATTTGGGTATGGAATTTACCATGTCCAATAGTGCTTCAGGAGATTTCGGATCAGGTATTACCGTAAAATCGTGCAAATTGTCATCGTGCGTGCATTCATCTATCACTGCGCCTTGAAAGGTTTCTTCCATGTGCAGAAATTTAATGATTTGTTGATCATCATCAAATACTCTCCAGTTTGTGATATTTTCAGGAACAGATGGTCGAAACAATAGCTCAACGGAGAATGCGTTTGGGGACAAGCCTTCTGCAGGAAGAAGTTTAGAAGCTACATTAGCTAATAGATCTGCTTCAGCATTATTTAATCTAGGAATGGAATTTATATTGAAAGCAGAAAATTTATTCATTAGACTCCATACCTCAGACTGGTAACTTTTGAGATGCGGGGAAAGATAGTGTATAGAATCTCTTACCTGTCTAACTACTATTTTAGAGTTGCCAAATACAATTAGGTTTTGAATGTTCATATCTAGAGCTTTTCTGAGACCTTGCAGTAAAGCCTCGTATTCTACAATATTATTAGTGCATTCAAATTCTAGTCTACATGCAATTAATGTCTTGTTACCTGCCGGATCGATAATGATGCAGCCTGCACCAGCTCCTTCTTTAGACTTAGATCCGTCAAAATATAGAGACCAAATTTGATTTCCATCGGGCATATAAGACTGTTGTGTAGAAGCTGTTGGTTGCATATATGCTACAATCTCGGACTACTGTTCTGGATTGATGAAAGGTGAAGCCTCGACCATGAAATTGTCGAAGAAGGTGTCCATCCCTTGGACTTTGGGTGAATCAACAGAAGGTGTATATGGTTCGTTAGGATCGTTCAAATTTGTGACCGTGAACTTAAGGTAGCGCTCACGATTCACCCTGATCTTGTTAGGCTTACCGTTCTCTGGAAGCCATAGGTGAGACCAGTCTGTTGCGAAGTAACCATGTAGCTGCTTCGACCAGTCCCTACTTAAAAACAAACCATACACTTCTGGAATATCCACAACAACTATATCAATAACCTGATGAACCTTGGGGTTAGACGATAATCTAATCAATTCATTTTTTAGTTCGCCCATAACTTTGACATTTGTCCGATCAAGTTGTATGATTTTTAAAGTAGATGGCTCCACTTCAGTGTTAATCTTTTGTCAAACAGACCAAGGCATCACATTGGATGACGCTCTTGAGTCCACCATACAATTATGCACGTTTATGTTGAAAATTTCGAAAGTTAGCAAGAAAGGAGGTACATTTTTGCAAGTGCTAAGAGTAGTAGCTTGTGGATTTTTACTCGTTGTTTCTAGAGCTACTTTATCTACATTATTTACATTATTTACATTACTTACAGGAAGACTTCCTTTATCTTGAGGATCAGGATTATTTTTAGTGGAAGTCTTCTACGGAACTTTGCTTTGCACAACCTTGTTACCAATAGAGTTACCATTTTTTCCATTCTCTTAAATATTTTGCAACATTTTTTGAAGCAGAAATGGAAACTTCAATAACTCATAAATAGAAATGTTAGCCCTTAACTTTTTAAGATCTTCAACAACATCATAATCTAAGTTGGGGTTCACATTACTCTGTTTAGTCTCAGCTGATTTAGATTTCTTTGGAGGTGAAGTTGTAGTGTTTTCGGTAGAAGGTTTGTTTGTTGTATTACTCCTAGTATTATAAGGGTGAATAGTCTCAAAGTTAGCTTGAAAGATGCTATCCAAGAAGTGTCCAAAGATGTTTGGAGAAGACTCTTCTTCTTGAACTATTTCTTGTTCAACTACCTCTTGAGGGATCTCAGGGGGTATCAAGTTATCTTGGGCTTCTAGAATTGTTTGAAGGGCACATTGCAAACTTTCTAGATTTAAGCCTTTGGGGTTTGGATTAGGTCGGTTGGGAGGAAAAGGCTTCCGGAAAGGGGGTTTGTAGGGTCCTTTACTCGAGGAAGCTTCTTCAGTCGACCTTTTTAAGTCTATAACTTGATTTGACAGTTTTTGAACAACTTTAGTTAAGTTTTCCAAATCAGAGTTTTCAGGTTGTGTTTCACTTTGAGTAGGTCTGGGGAGAATTTCAATCTTCTTTTTGGAAGAAGAACTAGTCTCGGTTTCATTGCTAGAAGATTCTTTAAGACTAAGTATGTCTTTTTCAATCTGGATGGCCTCCTCGAAGGCCTCTAACAACGTGGCTTTCTTAGATCGTTTAACCCAAATAGCTATACTTTGATGTAAACCTTTAGTGTAGTAAGCTATTATAAGACTTTCAACATGCATAGAATCTACAGGGATTCGGTTTTTAAGTGTTAAGAATCTTTGATTAAAGTCTTTAACTTTTTCTTTTGGGTTCATTCTTAATCTAGAAAGATCCATGACTAAGACCTCCAGAGGCTTACCGTCTTCGAATTTTTC